>JAQIXC010002682.1:0-10367 GCA_034697605.1 Metabelba pulverosa
TTTATACAGTACATTCTATTTATTAATTCTGGCAAAAGTTTGTATTATCTATCAATTATAAATAAACGTTTTTATTACACATATTTATTTCATGTTATTATAAATTTTTTATCTATATAATTTTTGTAACATTATACTCTATATCTTTATAGATAAATTAAAGCTCTAAGTGAAATGTAACAATAATATTTAATAAACAAGATTTAGATAACATTAATTAGTTTTATAATATCTTTCAATTAGCAGGTTGCATCATTTTACTAGTTTAACTGATATGACATCAAGTATATAACTGGCACATTTTTGTTTTAATTTTATACAATTTTGTAATTAGAACTTTTTAATATTGTACAAATATAGAATTAATTTAATAACAAATCTGAATTATAATTATATTTAACAGTTTACAACAACTACTAGTATAATGAGTAAGTAATTACATAATACAAATAACATTATAATATGGAACAGTAAATTATAATAAAATGTTTTTAATATAATGATGTTAATTAAACTATTTAAATATAGATTCTATATTGCTAACGAGTTTGGTAATACTGGCAAACATATCGTACATAATAAGTGATACGCCGTGTCCAAGCGCCGAACTACTCTACCCGTGCGCTTGTCTTAAAGACACTGAAACAATGAGAGATACATACATCAGCTGTTCGGGCGATGCGGACATCGATTTGTCGGCGATATTCGCGAACGTCAGCCGAAGTCTAGCGCCGACTGCGAAACGACTCGATCGACTCGTTCTCAACAACACGGCCATAACGGCACTCAAGGCCAACACATTCGCCGATATTTTGTTTGATGTGATCTGGATACAAAATGCAGCAAGCTTAAAATACATCGACGAACACGCGTTTGACGGCACAAACAACTACACAAGAGTAGTGTCATTGGAGAACAACCCGAGTATAGCCGACGGGAATCGCGTCGTATTCGAGACACTCGAACGGTTCGCAAAACTCGAACATATTTTTCTGACCGGCGATAACAGTTTCGACGCCATTCCGGCCAATCTGTTTGACCCGCGCCGAACCGGCCGCGAAAGTCATGTTAGTATGATGAGCGTAGCTGGTCAAAGCATCAAGGTAATTGGCGAGAATGCGTTTGCACATCTGAACCATCTAGATACTTTATGGCTTACGAACACATCCGTCGCGCACATACCGGCCAACGCTTTCCATTTTGCCGACAATCGCACAATATATACAACGACGACACTAATCCTCGACGACAATCGGTTACTGAATGCCGAAAAATTCGCCGATAGTTTGGCTCAAATTAATTTCCCGGCCAGCCTTGTTATTGGGGAAAACGGCCAACCGGTGGTTAACTATTTGGATGCGAAGGTATACCTACCGTTCCTCGAGTCGCGCGCCAAGCAGTCGTTATACGTCGACGATCTACTCGATTGCGACGACTGCCGCTCGTATTGGGCCACTAATCCGAAAAGCGCCGATTGGTTGGTCTGGGTTCGCGGCTGTACTAACAAACGCATTTTTACCGATAAACACAATTTTCAGAAATGCCATTAAATATGTGTTGATTTAGATCGTATTGATATGATTAAAATAATGAAAATTTCATTATTTATACCGAGCTTATTTTATATTATTTAGAGAATTATAAACGTAAATTGTGCACTATATCTTCTAATTTAGTTTAGTTTGGCATGTTATCAATATTGTTTTAAAATATAAATATACAGTATATTAGTTTATTTCAGCGTATTTAATGTTTATTCTATGTAACATTAGTAGTAACATGTAATAATTATATTAGTCTTAATATATAATCAATGTATAATAAAATTTAAAGAATTATGTAAATCTGCGCAACTAGTATCAAAATTAATTATGGTAGTTTAGCTTATACATTACAAATATTTAAAGGATGTTAAAGTAACAACAGCATATTTTGAAATATATAACTATATTGTTATAACATGCAACTAACTTTAAACTTAATTTTACTTGATAATTGAGATATTTTTATACACGGACTAGGTTAGTTAAACATTTTTTTATGTAAAGTTGACACAAAGTTTTGCTAATTCTTAATTTTAATATTGATAATTTATAACTTTAACAAAAAGCGCTCGGCTACGTTCTTTGAGACGCCAGCTGTAGACGATATGATTGCAAAATAAATGTGCAAACAGTTTCTTACATTCTACTTATTAATTCGAGCATAGATCTATATTATTAATTAAGACTTGATAAAAAAATTTTATCACAAGTACTTTAAAATTTCATATGCTTTTAAAGTATTCGTATATATCTGTATAGATAAACGTTTTAAGTAAAATGTAATGATAATACTTTATTTGTTAAATCTGATATAAGCTTGTTGTATTTCAAATTTTATGGCAATGATTTATAATAGTATATAACAATATTATTATAACTTATTATTTAACAATATTATTAAACACTTAATTTTAATTGTTTAGCTGAAATATCATCAGGTATATAACTTGCATATTTTTGATTTAATTTAATAGAATATTGTATTGTGTTTAATAAATACAAAAAATTGAGCCCAACTTGTATAGTTTATGTTTGAAAATGTACAACTGTTATTATACCTAATTATGATTATTTAGTTGATGCTACCAGAATAATTATCCCAAAATTCGCATCACACAATAATACAGGTGATTTTTGTTTTTATAAGATAGTTTTTGCAAAAAAAAAATTGTTGGTTAATCTATAATCCATTTATTTGTTCATAGCTATTTTAAAGAAATTACACATAGTATAAAGCAGCGCAGTCAAAGAATGGCTCTCAGAGCTTTTTATTAAAGTTTATTAGAAAAGACATTAATTAATACAGTATACAAATTTGAGTTAAAAAATGATTAAAGTTTATTTTTTTAAATTCATACGCAAATTTAATATTACACAGTTTAAATAAGAGTAGACGATTAATATATTAATGAGTAGTTATAAATAAACTTTAATTATTTTTAATTCAAATTTGTATACTTTATTAATTAATGTTTTTTCTAATAAACTTTAATAAAAAGCTCTGAGAGCCATTCTTTGACTGCGCTGGTATAAAGCGTAATATATATTTTTAAAATAAATAATTTCCTTTTGCTTGATATTTTTTTGATAATTTTCATTCTATAAGATATGGTAAATAATTTGCGTTTATTCAAACGTACCAATTAGGAGCTAAAGAGATAAGTGTTAGATAATATTAAACATAATTTTTAAAAGTTAATAACAATCATATATAAAATATAGTATTTGTGGCAACAAATCTGTTAATTCAGAAAAAATTATATTAATAATATTTTTAAAAATTAATTCATTGTAATAACAATATAAGGGTAATAGGTTTACTTGTAGCCTTGAAGTCACGTTTAATTCCGGGAAAATCAATGTGATTTCTTGAGTGTTGGCACATATATAATGTAGTAAAATAATTTTATTTTATTTAATCTTATCTATAAATCCGGTTTAATTAAGGATATAAGATACAATTTTAAAAATATTAAAAACAGTTGTGTGTTAACAGGATTCTACAGTAATGTCATTTTAATTTCTTGAAAACTTTTAATACAATTACATAATCTACGTAATAAAATTACAAACTTAACAGTTATAAAAGTCTAAAAACATACATACAAAAATTGAAAATATATTTTACGCTTGCAAGAATAATTTTATAGGAAGTAAGTAATATAATCAACTAATTATTTCTAATAAAACCACTTATATTAAATATACTATAAATGTTTAATGCTAATATTTCTACAGAAATATACGAATTATTTTTAATTAATTTTTAATATTATTATTTATTATTTAGAAAACGCATTTAAACAAATACAACAATCATGAGTGAGTTGGGTATTAATAACAAAATTACAATAGATTTTATAATGCAGTAATTAATTCGCGAATAGGCATAAACTTGCTAAACATCTTGGTAATACTCGTAAACATAATATACATAACAAGTTCGACTCGCTGTCCGAGTGCTAAACTACTGCATCCATGCGTTTGCGTTGAGAGCATTGCGAACCCGAATATCGAGTGTCTGACCGATGCGGACATCGATTTGTCGGCGATATTCGCAAACGTCAGCCGAAGTCTACCGACGACTGGCAAACGGTTTTACACATTCTTTACGAACAATACGGGCATAACTGCACTCAAAGCCAACTCATTCGCAGACCTCGAGTTTACCATTATTACTATTAATAATGCAACAAGCTTAAAATATATCGACAAACACGCGTTCAACGGCACTAACAAGTTTACTCGTTATCTGGAACTTAATAACAACCCGCGTATAGCCGATGGCAATAAAGTCATATTCGAAGCACTCGAACAGTTCACTCAATTAACGTCGATTTGGCTGACCGGCGACAACGGGTTCGACACGATTCCGGCCAATCTGTTCGATCCGCACCGAACAGGGTTTAACACTATTGTTAATTATATAGATGTACAAGGTAGAAGTATTAAAATGATTGGTGAGAATGCGTTTTCAAACTTGGCAGCGGATGGCGGCGTAAATTTGGCAATTTATGACACGTCCGTCGCGGACATACCGGCCAACGCGTTCCGATTCGCTAACAATCAGACGAACTCCGCCCTCGACTTAAAAATTAGTTACAATTCGCTACTGAATGTCGAGAATTTTGCCGATAGTTTGGCGCAAATTAATGTCAACGCGAGCGTCGATATCCTTGCCAACGGTCAGCCGGCGCCGACGTATTTGAATTCGAAACTATTCGTCCCGTTTCTCGAGTCGCGCGCCGGACAGCGGCTATACGAAGGCGATCGACTCGATTGCGACGATTGCCGCTCGTATTGGGCCGTAAACGTCACGCAAATGCATGTCTACGGCAGCTGTACGAACGGCCGGGAGTTCACAGATAAACGCAATTTTCAGAAATGTCGTTAAATTTGCGCTATTTTTAAACCGAATTTTTTAACCAAATTTAATATTGTGTTGAATTACGAATTGCAATAAAGTTTGCGATCGATTGTACGGAAATACTGAGAAATTATTTAATAAAATTATTACCAAAAAATTAACTTATTATTTTAATTCCTTAGCATTAGTTGTCACGTAAAATTTAGAATATACTTAACCGGCGGGCGAGGCAAGAGTATGTGTTTGTATATTAATTATGAGTGTGCATGGCAAACCTAACCGCCCCCTCCCCTCCCACAATTTATTTAGACATCCTCCCCCAGCCAGCTCGTTGGCGTAATGGGCTAAAGCGTCAACACGGAGCTGGTAGCGAGATCCAATCCCTGACAGGGCGTCGTTTACAGCGCGGTCCCCAACCCAGGGACAAATGTCTAGGTGTAGAGCTCACGTCGACATGCCTGCCCCGGCCGAATGAGATAGTCGACGTGAGTTTGGAGTGTTCAGCCGTGTGCTCTAAAAACTGTTTGGGTATCGCCGCAACCGTGCCTAACCAGACGATGTGGTGGTCCCTGGCCTACATGCGGGGTTGTGCAGAAAGTAGCCGCAAGTCATGACCAGAAAGTTTTTTCTCGGCCGTTTTCCATTTTTAAGCTTGCTAATAGTTTTATTTTTTGTATCTGAGTATAGTTTTAAATTTTAGTTTGAAATAATATTAAATCTTGGTAGAGTGTATAAAATATTAAATTATAAAAGTTATTATTGTCAATATATTTACTTTATTAAAAATTACACAGTTCATATAAAATATCTGATTTGAACATTAAAATACAGTGGCATTGATTAATATTTGAAAATTATTAAGTATAATTTAAAATATTACTCAGATATTAACATGATAAAGTTAAAACTTTACTCAAATACAAAAAAATAAATATATTAGCAAGCTAAAAATGGAAAACGTCCGAGAAAAAAATCTCTCTGATCATGACGCATTATTATTATTATTATCCTCTCCCCCCAGCCATTCACACAAACGAAACCCATCTCTCCCGCAAACAACGCACAGCCTTAGCTCAACTCGAAGCGTTTCAAGTGGCTACATATATTGTTTCTTGGCAATTTTGTTCGCAAAAATATTCATAAACATAATTACAATAAATAATAAGTTGAGATAAATAATTAATGAATTTTTAAATATCAGCTTAAAACTACTTATACACAACATAGAAGGTCAGTAGTGATGTCTATACTATAGCTGTATTTCGACATGACACCGACTTGATTTCTATTCAGTTTTTACAATAATATAAATAAATAAATTATAAAAATATGTTTAACTTGGTCTTTTAAATAACATTTGTTAAATTTAAAAATATAGCAAGGTCAATAGATAATAAATTAATACATTTAAAAACACGAATTATATAAAACATGTTAATTATGTACGCAGCACATTTTCAACTTTTATTCTTTAGTTGATATAAGAGTGTTACGTGCAGACTGAGGCGTATTGCCAATAGAGCTCAACCGGACCTCTTTTACACGTAAGCTTCCCCAACCAAGCGCGAGGTGTCGGGGGAATTCATTCCTCTATAACTCCGAGTGGCAGATAAACTCCTCTTACTTCCGCTGGTTGCGGTCACTCTTTCGCTATTATTCACTCTTTAATCAAAAACAATTTTCATTTTATTTAAAAACTTTATTCACTTTAAGTTATAACTGCTCTCCTCGAGAGTTAGAAAGAGAATGGCTATTTCAGTAAAGGCATGTCTATTTATTAGCTAACTGAGAGTCAAGGCCTTTCACCTGAAATAAGGATTTTACAAATTGTAAGTAAAAGGAAAATTTCAAAAGTTGAGATAAAAGAATGATCGAGTCTTTTAGTTTATACAGTATGTTCAAAACGCATATGACAAGAGTATAAAATCAGGACCAACATGTCTATGTTTAAACTATGTTTTACACTCGTTTAAACTGACATATTAAGCAAGATGAAATTCGCGACAATCGCACTGCTCTTCGGCGTATTCGTGTTGAGTGAACAAAGAGGAGCAAAACCGGCGCCGAATGAAGAGCCCGAAGACGACTGGCAACCCGAACCGCAACCGTCGCCCACATCCGAGAGGGGGTGCTCAAGTAATATTATGTTACATTTTACTTTATAAATATTCAATCGCAAAAATTAATTTTTACATTTTAGATTTTCCCCGGGCGATGGAAGTTGGTATGTAATTAAATTGCAACGTAACTTAATAACTTAACAAATCCAAAAACAGCATTTTAATTTTATCATTATGACTAATGAGTCGAAATTGCGCAGATTTTTATTATTTTATTTTTTATAAATTTAAATAAGATTATTCATGAGTAAATTTACAAATTATAACTTCGTCATAAGTATTTTCAACTTTTATTCAATTACTCAACTTTTATTATTCAACTTTTAATACAATTCAAAATAAGCAGTAATTTTTGCTTTATCTTAATAAAATACCAACATGCTTATATTTTTGTATTTTCGTTATTTATTTGTGCTTGTGCAGTTAAAGATTAATTGATACTTGCTAAATAAGTTAAATTTATCAAATTTATTCATGTATAAATTATTTAAATTTATAGAAACTACAAATATAAAAATCTACGAAATTTAGCATTGGTAATTATGACTTGATTAATACCATGTACGTTTGCAAACAAAATATGAAAATTACGCTTGCCAACAGAATTAAGCCCGGCCATCGGCGTTGTCACGACACACGATTGGAAGCTCCCGTGCGATTCGCGCTCGACGTTTGCGCAGCTTTCACATATTACGACGGTGCCGGCACGCGTCACGTGCAACGGCGTTACCTATTTTAAAGGCAACGCCAGCGTAGCGGGCGTTCGGCGCTGCGTCGGCGGCTGCTACGGCATTAAAGGCGCCGTAACACTCAATTTGAGAGATGTATTGGAAATTCAAACGTGAAATAATGGTATATCGTTAAAATAAGCACGCACGCTTTTTGTTCGCGTACATTCAAAACTAATCGCCGCATTTACGCACTTTAGGTAATATGCAGAACCAGTGGTGCGCGACCGTCGCCGGCGGTGAGTGCGCCGGCGATACGCTCCGAAGTGCGGGTATATTCGAAGCGGACGACCAGAACGGCTGTCGTAATAACGGCGTAAACGCGGTTACGGCTCGGATGCGCGTAATTGAGGTGTTCGGTCGGTGCGTTTCCAAGTGCTCGCGCGGCTACTCCGTTTATTCGCTGGCCGAACCCGTTTCGAATGCCGGTCTGGCCGAGCGTAGCGAACTCGCGCGCACCTGGCTTTAATCATTTTAGGCGTGCTTAATTATTCGAAATTTAAAATATAAAAATGTACCGATTTTAAAAGTATCGCCAAAATTCGAATAAAATATTCATGCAATTTTTTAGCAAGTATTAAAAATAGTTATATGGCACTGTTTACATTTTAAGAAATAAATAATTGTTTAAAATATAAATATATAAATTAAATTATTAATTGATTTAATTTATTGAAATTATGCATTACGTACAAGCATATATTTTTAAAACTTATAATTAGTTGGGTAAAACCGACTAGGTAAATAAAAGTTCTTATTACATTAATATATTTGTTTAATTATATAACAAATTGGTGGATTACAAGCATTTGTTAAAATTAACATGATTTGAAAACAAGTTTCCATTCGTACATCCCACTTGTAATGTTTTATCGTCACATGTGGGACAACCGACCTGTACCGTCCAATTAGCATGCTCACGGTTTAGAGCCAAAGCCGATCGACAATCGCTGCAATCAAGTTTATCATACACAATTAGCTCATTTTTAGCATGAGTCTATAGAAAAGGTAGAAATAGTTTCGCATTTAAATACGTGGCCACTGGCCGGCCGTTGCCGTCAATCGATAGGATAGTCTCAATCGAGACATTCCATAGACTTCTAGCAAAGCCTTCGGCGTTCAGATGCGGATTGTTTTCAAAGCTGAGCCAAAGTCGTTCCGCACTGTTGTTCGCGAACTGAAACGCGTTGTCCGGTATGTGTGCGACGGATGTGTTGCGTAAAACCAATTCTCGAAAATAGTTTAAATGTCTGAACGCGTAGTCGCCGATAGTCTAAACGTTTGTGTTATATAACTCAAGCGCCAATAATGTACTGTTATGGCCGGTTACGCTCGGGTCAAACATGTTAGTTGGAGTAGTATCCAGGCCGTTATCGCCAATCAACTCAATTCCAGCTAACTGGGTGAATTTGCTTAATATATTGAATACTTGTTTATTCGCGTCGACCAGATTCGGCGTGTTTTCAAAGCTCACAGCAGAGGTGTAGCTATCGGTGCCGTTGAACGCGTTTGCGTCGATTGCTGTCAAATTAGTCGCGTTGACAATATTGATCCTGCTGAATTTAAAGTCGCCCAAACTATTTGCGCTCAAATTTGTTATGTGCTTATTTGTCAGAGGTAAACTGTATAAATATCGCTCATTTCTTAAGTGGTATGAGCTTGCTTCTTTTAATACCGGTGCCAAGTCGTATGCGTAATAGCCGCCGCATGCAATTTTGCTCACGCCATATTTGACGATACAGGTGCAAGGTATATTTTATTAAAAAATCTTGAAAACATATTGTATTTTGAATAATACGTCATATTAATAATATAATGTTTTAGTGTTATAATATGGCAATAAGGTTTAATATATTTAATCTGTTCAAATATTAATTCAACAGCCAAATAATACTTTACATTTTAAGCAACTGATAGTTATTTTGTAATTATTACTAAGTCCAATTTACCATTAAATCTATATTTATAAAACAAATAAAATTAAAATAAATTGCATTAATTTTATTTAATAGCTTTTATGTTAAATATTTTTAAACAGTATACTAACAGTTAACTAAGTAAAACAATAAATATTAAATAATTACGGCTATAAAATATTATGCAACAATATCATTTTTTATTCATATAATATTAATATAACTCAAAAAGCTTACTGAACTTCTTTTATATACAGTATAAAGTAAATATTTCTGTTTATATTAAACTAATATTGTCATGTTTAGCTTGAGTTCAAAAATGCAATTATTATATCAATTAACAGCAAAACCAATTAATTATTTATGTTTCTTAATATTTTTATAGAATATTATTGCAGTAAAACTATTGTAAGTTATTATAAATTTAATAATAATTTTTTTAGAACTATTTGATAATACTTGACATAATATTCATTAGAAGGATATAATTAGCGGCGTATGTAGAGAACGCACGAGTAGTCATCGCAAACAAATTCAAGCAATGAAAGGCAATGCGACGGCCGGACAGTTTGCCCGCAAACGCCTCAATCTTAAGCTTTGGCACAAACGGCACTGGATTTCGGCACAAATAGCCGAACAATCGTTTATACGGTTTATGCGCCCATCGGCTGACGAGAGCACAGAATAGATTG
>JAQIXC010002683.1:0-10363 GCA_034697605.1 Metabelba pulverosa
ACCTCAGGTCTAAGACCTGGACCTGGACCTGGACCTCTTGCGCAATATTTTATATGAAACTATTAAGTGTCAATTTTTATATTTTTATTTCTACTGGTTCTGATATCCTATCCGTTTTGTAATGGAAAATGAGTCATTTTTAGTTTTATTAGCTGCATTTCTAGTGTTTTCATTTTTGGAACATTAATATTTTATTGCAAAATATCAACTTTTAAGTAATTAATGTTAAGTATTGAGGTCCCAAAAGACCTGAGGTCTTAAGGTCTTAAGTCCGGACCTGGATCTCTTGGTTAAGACCTAAGCCTGGACCTCTCGAGACTTTGAGAACCTGGACCTAAACCTGGACCTCAAAGACCTCAGGTCCGGGTCCAGGTCCTAGGACCTGAGGTCTTTTTGCTCAGCTCTAGTTTAAACTGTATATTTAAACGCACAGGCGGATTTATGTACAAGTACCTGAACCGACAGTTGACGTTAACTGTGCTGGCCGCGATCATGGCCGTATTCGCCGCGCTCACACCCGTCTGGCCAAATGTGGCCATGTTATTAGTGTCGAAATATCTATCAAGCATAAGCAGCGGCTCGTGGGACAGCGCCTACTCGGTCTGGATCATCGAGATGTGGGCTGAGCGCAGTCCGCCGCTCCTACAGCTGAGTGGCACGATGTACGGCGTCGGCTCTATCGTCGGCCCATTGATAGCCCAACCCTATGTGTTCGGCGATGTGTCCAATAAAACCAATACATCGATGAGCGACGCGGACAGGGATGCAGTCAATTACCACTTTGACCGCCGATCGCAGCTTGAGGTCCCGTTCCTAATCACCGGCGCATTGGCTACCATTGGTGGGTGATACTTAAATTGACACTGCGCATTTTTTTGACCAGTTGTTTAAATTCTTTGGTATCATTTAATTTATCAATCAATTTTTCACTTATATATATCTACAGTATGTTTATTTAATTGATTAAAATGGAATATTAATTGCAGCAAAACTGCAACATTTAACACTGGAAAATTTAGCTAGTCCTAGATACTGTATTACCATGTTATGGTATTGTTCGGAGATAATTGCCAATATTAGAATAATCAGAAATATTTAGCATAAAAAAATTAAGACAATTGTAAAGTTGTGTAACAAATTATCATGTTAAATAATTGCTCATAAACATAATTTTACTAATTTTGCCAAGTATAACGCATATTCTCTACTCACATCGTAGCGCCAATTATACTACTGATAATGTTTGTCGTTAAACGACATAAAGTAGCCGAAAGTGCGGCACAAGACTCGACACAAGCACTGGACGCAACGGCAGACACAGCAGCCGATTCACGCCATGAGCGGGTGGCGCAGTCGCCGAAAGTGCGGATCGCACTACTCGTGCTGATTACAGTCAGCATCACCAGCTACGTCGGCTTTGAGGTCACGTACTTCACGTACAGCTCAACGTATCTGCAATTCCTGTCCGTAGGCATATCGGCCGAGAAGGCGGCCGCAATCCTGGCGGTGCTGTCCGGCACCTATACGGGCGGCCGCTTTCTATCGGCGTTTATAGCCATCAAACTAAGCCCCGAAACGATGCTTTCGTACCATTTCCTAACTCTCATCGCGTCACTCATTCTTCTCTACTGCGGCCGCGGCTCCGAAACCTGTATTTGGATCGGAAATGCTATTATCGGTAAGATATTTACACTGCTTAATTTAGAAATATATAGTATGAAGATAAACACTATCTTGGTATTTATTGATAATAAGTAACTTATGAAAATAATTTTTTTTAAATCAATAATGTTGACCATTGTATTTAGTAATATTACATTGATTTACCATGTTATTTTAACGTTGTAGCATTGTTTATTTATTTTCTAATATTTGCTTTTATTCAGGCTTTGGCTTTTCAGCAATGTTCTCGGCATATTTTACGCTTGCTGAAAATTACATCAAACTAACCGATCGAATTACATCGACCCTGTGCATCTCAACATCTCTGATCCCAATGGCCTCGAACCTGGCGTTCGGCCCGTTACTCGAAAAGCACCCTGATGTATTTTTGTATTTTAACGGCGTTTATTTACTTGTGGCCATTATTGCCTTTATTGTAATAATTGGCATGCTTAAATTTTTAAAACTTCGATAGATAGTTTTGCAACATATACAGTTTATACAGTTATAACATATACAGTTTGAATAATTTTAAAAAATAGGAATATAAAATTATATTTAAATTGCTGTTTTAAGTATTAAACAAATTAAACTATTTTTAAATTATTTAAATTAAAATCAATAACCTACATAGAATTATATTAAATTTGTATAATGTAATATTGATATTAATAAATTGAGTAATAACTTAGGAATTTATGAAAAACTTACTTCAAATAGTCTGTAAATATTTAATGATTTATCAGATTATAATTGAGCATTGTACATTAACAATTATTAATATAAAAAGTCTAAATTTTGTTTAGTATTAAAAATTTATTTCTAGTTGATCGGAAAGCACTTTTATAGATTATTTAGCAAGGAAATAGATTACAAAGAAGAGAATGATAGTAATCATTAAATAACCAAGTTCAAACCATTTGATGAGTGCATTCCAAATAAATGGCGATATTATCGGACGGATGGACTGACAGTTAGACTGAGAATATTTTTGATATCCGGTTAGTCAAACTTTAATTTATATTTAGTTATTCATAAATATACAATATAATTTATACATTATAATATAATAATTTAGTTAAAATTACATAAATAATTTGTCTTAAATAATATATAATGTAAAATTTTAATAAATCTTAGCTTAGTTTAATATGCGAGTAAATAGCAAGGTGATACAAGCAAATTTTGCATTTAAAATATTAAGCTTTTGATTGTGTTACTCCCTAAGTAGCAAATTATTATCTTTAACATTAATCCATGAATTAAAATATATCTTGACATAAAAGCGTAACCATTAACAATCTTATTTTGTATAATACAGAATAAATAGTATTTGATTAAAACAAATAGTGAGATATTTCTAACTGACATTAATCAATAAATAATCATTTTGTTTGTAAAATCAAATATTGCGTGCTATTAAGTTGTTATTAATTATGAGTATAGAAAACACTAAATCAGCAAGTAACATTGAAAAATTTAAATGTGGAAATAATGTCATAATACCAAAGCGGAATAAAATATGGTTTAATTTAAACTTGAAACAAAATTGGGATAAATACGTGTATACATTTTGCATATTATTATCTTACTTCAATTTGGTAATTTGGGATGAAATAAAATTTTAAAAGTTACTTGATTTGATTTTAAAATTTTGCCAGGGTATTTTCGCCAATGTCTATCCTCCGGCGCAACTGGACGTGAAGTACGTGTACCGCACGTCGATGTCAATCATAACCTATGCGAACATTTGCGGTTTTCTCGGCTACTTGACCGGCGCGTTCTGTAAGCATGCTCAAAATTACACATTTTTAATTATAAAAATATTTTAGTTTTCTATACAAGCTAAATACTGTATAAATTAGAACCAATACAATATAATGTATGTTTAAAATCTATGAACGACAAAACTTAAATTAGATAAGTTAGGTAAATATAACCTTACAGTATAACATATACAAAGCTGCATTACAAAAAGAACATTATAATTTTCAATACATTATATTTCAAATAAACATTTAAAACTAAATTTATCAATATACTGTACAATACCGGTATAACTCATCTAATTACAACGTAAATAGTTTGTGTATATTTAGTAAAAACATTTTTATTTAAATGCACAGGTGGATTTCTGTACAAGTACCTAAACCGACAGCTGACGTTAATCGTACTGGTTACTTTTATGGTCGTATTTACGGCGCTCACACCCGTCTGGCCAAACGTGGCAATGCTATTAGTGTCGAAATATCTATCAAGCATAAGTGGCGGCACGTGGGACAGCGCCAGCGCGGTCTGGACTATCGAGATGTGGGGCGAGAGTAGTCCACCGCTCCTACAGCTCATTCAGATGATGTACGGCATCGGCGCGATTGTCGGCCCATTGATCGCCAAACCCTATGTCTTCGGCGATGTCTCCGATCAGACTAATACGTCGATAACCGACGCGATGAGAGATGACATCAATTATGCGTTTGACCGCCGATCGCGACTCGAGATACCGTTCCTAATCACCGGCGTTCTAGCGATTACTGGTAAGAAATGTTTAATTTTACAGTGCGTATTTTTTTAACCTTTTGTTTTATTTTATAAGATCACTTATTTTGTCACTTAATTTACAAAGCTATTTTTACATTTAATTATCAGTTTTAATTATACAAACAATTTAACATAATATTATTTTATATTATTGTTTATTATTATTATTGTTAAAAAATATTTTATTAAATATACTAATTACATTTTTAAATTAAGAAAGAATTATTGTTTAGAACAGATATTTTATTAAACGTTTAGTTACTTATACTTTTATCATGTATAACAACGAAGTGCAGAAATCGGTCTTGTCGATTTTTCGATATTATTATTATTATTCTAATATTTTTAACAGTTTCCTTATGATTAAGATTTATTATTGAGTTTAAATATAAAGTAAGATTTATAGTCAAATTTTTACACTATTAACTTGTCAACTTTTAATTTGATAACTTTTCTGCTCAAAATGAATAAACAAACGTAAAATTTAAATGTTATCGCAAATATTAATAGTTCATTTGTATTTTTTATGAAATGTATTTGATTCATGTTTAAATTAAACTTTTTAGCAATAACTCTTAAGTCTAAATATAACACAGAGTTTAAAATTACATATATAATAATATGGAAAAATCGACAAGACCGATTTCTGCACTTCGTATGTATAACCCGTATTTTGTAATTTAACTGTAGCGCCAATTATACTGATGATAATGTTTGTCGTCAAACGATATAAAGCGCCCGAAAGTGCGGCACAAGACTCGACACAAGCAGTGGATGTGAAGTTGGATATAACGGTTAATTTACGCCATGAGCGGGTTGCACAGTCGCCGAGAGTGCGGATCGCACTACTCGTGCTAATCACAATAAGCCTAACCAGTTATGTCGGCTTCGAGATCATGTACTTTACGTTCGGCTCAACATATCTGCAATTCCTGCCCAGTATGCATATATCGGCCGAGAAGGCGGCCTCAATCCTGGCCCTACTGTCCGGCACCTATACGGGCGGCCGCTTCCTCTCGGCGTTCATAGCCATCAAACTGAGACCCGAAACGATGCTCTCATACCATCTCCTGGTCGTCGTCTCGGCGCTCATTCTTCTCTACTGCGGCCGCGGCTCCGAAATCTGTATTTGGATCGGAAACGCGATTATCGGTTTGTTAATTACACTGCTTAATTTAGAAATACAGTTATTAATTGGGATAAATTCGTAAATATATTAGATCTCTCCAAGATGTAGTAACTTGGTTTTTTGCCGAGAACTTACACATACATAATTATATTGAATTTAATTAGGTAAACAATTATATTGGTTAATTATATAAAGTAATTATCTCAAACATTGTATTTATTGACGTTATAACGATACAAATTTAACATGTTAGATTTACTGCTGCTTTGATTATTTATTTTATAATGTATGTTTGTTTGTACTCAGGTTTTGGCTTTTCAGCAATGTTTTCGGGCTATTTTACTCTTGCTGAAAATTACATCAAGCTAACCGATCGAATTACAGCAATGCTGTGCATCTCGACCTGCCTGATCCCTATGGCCACGAACCTGGCGTTCGGCCCGTTACTCGAAAAGCACCCAGATATATTTTTGTATTCTAGTGGCGTGTATCTACTTGTAGCAGTCATTTCCTTCATTGTTATAATTAGCATGCTTAAAATTTTAAAACTTCAATAACTAGCTCTGCTGTAAATTATTATTTTATTATGTACAGTATAAATAATAGGTAAACAAAGTTATCCAATACTTATTAAAAAATCTAATATATAAATTAAATAAATATGTAATTATTTTAAATGATTTAATCAAGCTGCATAAAAATTGAATTGAAGTGAATCTCGATTTAATTTCATAATAAAGAAATTACATCATAACTTTCACTTTTATAGCAAACTTAAAATTTAGTTTCAAACTTTAGTTATAAAATTTTAAAAGTTATATAAATGTATTGCTATTATAGTGTGTATATTATCTTAGCTACCGATGCCGCACAACTACCGATGCTTTTCGGTCTATCGGTTCCAAAAGTATTTCAAAAGTTTTTGTTAATGTTTTTATTGAATCTCTTTTTGAGTTTTATTTTCATAAATTATTATAATTTTATATATTTTTATAGAAAATAAATTTAATTTTTATTAAAAATCATAGAATTGTTTATTTTTGCGAAACAACTGAGTGAATACTTGAAAATCAGAAATTACTTACTATTTGCAACAAATCAAGTGCTTAAAAATTAGAGATTAATAAATAGATTAAATTATTGATCGAATTATTGATAAGATTTCAGATAAAAAGTTCTATTTTCAAAAAATGCTCAGAAGTTAAGAAAAAAAAATGTTTTAAATAATTACAACAATTTATGCAAAAATTTAGACAAAATTCAATAAAATTCTACTAAAGTTTTAATTAAATGAATAATTCGCTAATTATGTGATATCCTAAACATATTATGTGTTATTTTAATTTGTTACAATTCTTTGTTTTAATTAATCATTGCAACAATTACAATCTTATTTTACTTAAATAAAAATGTAATTAAATACTGAAACCCTAATATAAATCGTTATTTATCGCTAATTAAGTGATATTCGAATTATTTGCACAAAAATGAGATTTTTATTGAACAAAAATTGTAAAAATTTAATTCAATTCATGCGAACCTATATTTTAACCAACTTATCAAAATAAATAAATTGTTATTTAGCAAACTCTTGTCTGGCTTGAAAATCGCACTGAATGACAAATAATAAAAGTATTTTAAATCAATTACAGTATATTTGCAAAAACATTAAAAAGATAACAAGTATATTTTAAAAAATGTGAATTAGTTGCGAACAAATGAGACAACAATTCTCAGAATTTCAAATTGAAAAACAAAACAATACTCTCGTCTCGAGTTCAGCTGCAATTCACGCATAATTCGCATGAATTTGAGATACTATAATGCAAACAACCCCAGGGTTGATACAGAGCTTGGTTATACAGTTGTTTTAATTGCATGAAATCGAATACATTTTGATATTTATGCGAAACATAATTACAATTTCTCGCAATTACTAACAATCTATTAGTACAGTTGCTTAGAAATTAGAAAGTATTTCGCTTTTGAGAGGAAATTACGGATTCTTTGGCTTTGACTTTGAACTCAAACTCGATTTCTATTCGAAAACCTATTTACACTGTTTTTGCTTTGATTTTCAGGTCTTCCAACTTGAGAATCAGATCCGTCGCTCTCTTCCAACTCCTAATTCAGATTTTCCGTTTCGTATTTCATACCATAGACATAAACCTCACTCAAGGTTTATTTTTATCAAAAATCAAGTGTTTTGATTTAATCAATATCTTGCTACTTTCTTCAATTATCACCTCCATATTGATAAAAATTGATTAAAAAATTAAATTGTTGCTTTGTTTCGAAAACTGTCAAAACGCGTATAGCATTCAATTGAAATGAAATACGAAACGGAAAATCTGAATTAGGAGTTGGAAGAGAGCGACGGATCTGATTCTCAAGTTGGAAGACCTGAAAATCAAAGCAAAAACAGTGTATCACAAGAATTCACACAAATATACATAAGTTTATAATTGCGCTCTTATTCTGTGTATTTGAGGTCCAAAATCGAGTTCAGTCGTCGAAATAAGTAAAAATATAACATAACAAATAATTATCAAATTTATTATTAATTAAAATTATTGCAAAACCATTACAATACCAATAACGCAATGCCAAGATAGTCTTTTAAATACTGCTTAGTTTTAATCAACTAAGATCATTTATGAAACTACATATTTTAAAAATTACCACGGCAATTATACTGCAAATATAGAGAACATTAATAATGTTTTAAGCTATATTTAATGTAATGTAGCATACAGCTTTTATTAATTCGGGCCGGGCCGCTAAATTTGCCTGGCGGGGCTGGCCGATAGAGCTTAAAAGTCGGTTCGATTTTGATTTCTACTGTATATTATTGCGTGAATTTCCGCCGAACTCGAGACGAGAGTATAGTTTTGTTTTCCGACTCGAAATTCTGCGAATATTATCCAAAACACGAGTCGAAAGTCCGAACGCAATACTAAACGCAGTGAACGGCGCGACGCGATTGGCTGACGAGTGCGTCGATTGTGCGTCGGAAGCGGCGAATAGTCGTAGCGTTAGTCTCGCGCGCAGTCGTGCGGTATATAAGCAGCGGATGAGCGGTGTTTGCGATCACAACTCGCAGTCATTGCGTTTGGAATCGCTGTTTGCAATCAAACGAATTTCGGAAACTAATCGCCGATTTGCGGTAATACTCGCGAGTGTTGAGCCAATTGAGTGGAAATGGGTGGTTGCGAGAGTAAGTGCGAGAAATGCGGCGAATCTTTGTCAGATTGTACTTGTGATGAATGGACGACTGTCCACGGATGGAGTCGACGAGAGCTTATGTGTCAAGGCCAAGTATCCCTGGGCAAAGCGGCACAAAACGGAATTGCCGCGTATGTAGCCGTCGATACCTTAGCAATCAATTCGTATTTATTTTGCAATTATTTCCCGATTTTATTCGCCGAACAGAACGCCGATTCCGGACGCCGTTCCTCTCGGAGAACGTCATAACTACGCGCGCCGTCCGATGACCTTCTTCGCCGTCAACGACGTCTTCCACCCCTTACTCGTCCCTTACTTCACCACTTAGTGGCCGGCGTTCTCCGAATGAGACCGACTGTCGCCGATGTCGTTTCTAAATATATCTCTTATTTGAGACAAAATCTAATCGAAAGTCTCAATAAAATTGTCTCAAAATTGTTGTCGAATTGCTTTTTACTTTTCAGATGATTTTTTCGCTATATTTTCGTCTCTATGTATTTTATCGATACTTTTCACAAATAAAGACACTTTAATTACAAATTGTGTTTTATTTATATCTGTTTTAAAAATGTGTAAAAATGTTAACAAAATTCACTAAACTGTTAACTAAAATAAGAATATGTTTTGCGATATAAATTAATATTAACATTTATTTAACATTCATTAACATTCATTCATAACATTCATAATATTAACATGTTTATTTGAATGTTATGAACATTTCTAGTTATATAGTTTTAGTAAATCTTATGAAATACAATAATTGATTAAACTATATAAATATTATATACATTACTACATATTTAAGTTTGAAAAATAGGACTTGCCTATTTACCGAGCTGTAGATTCGATCGCTTTTCAGCAGGCCAGAATGTGTTGTTACCAAGATGAATTGGCTAGACACACGTGTGTTTCGTCCACTATTTCAGTTGGACATTACTACATATTCTATAAAAATCAATTGTTTCGATAGTTTTACATTTCAATAAAAAATTCACATTTTTCAACCTTGATTATAACAGCATAATAAATTATATTTAACATAATATTAAACCAGAAATATTTGTTTCAAATAAAGAATTCCTGTAAAATGCTGTCGTCAGTGCACCGGCGGTACGTCACCGAAGATGTCTTCGCGAAACTGCCGACGGGTGAGGCGGCGCTGATGCAGGACTTGACCAATAAGTTGAATCCAACGATACTCTCAACGCAAACACTATTTATTGCTATTATTGTGTGTATATTATCTTAGCTACAGGTGCCGCACAACTACCGGTGCTATTCTGCCTATCGGTTCCAACGTATTTCAAAAGTTTTTGTTATTATTTTTATTGAATTTCGATTTGAGTTTTTTTTAATAAATTATTCGAATTTTTTATTTTTATAATAAATTAATTTAATTTTCTTAAAAATCATAGGTTTGTTTAATTTTGCGAAACAAATGACTGAATACATGAAAGTCAGAAATTACTTGCTAATTAAGTGATATTCTAATTATTTGTACAAAAATTAGATTTTTATTGAACACAAATTGTAAAAATTTAATTCAATTCATGCGAACCTATAGTTTAACCAATTTATCAAAATAAATAAATTGCTATCTGATTATTTAGCAAGTTTTTTTCTGACTTGAAAATAGTATTGAATGATAAATAAAAAAAAAACGGTGTACGTTTATTAACTCTTGGACCCATACATAAAAATAATTGAGTATACGCATAAGAGGGAGTTCTAGTCACCAAACTTTGAACAGTCACCTTCCAGGCGTTTATGAACAGGTGAATTTAGTCACCAACATTTGATACACCT
>JAQIXC010002684.1:0-10357 GCA_034697605.1 Metabelba pulverosa
CATAACCTAACAGTAAATCAGAACCGATTGACCACTCCTTTCGATATTCACGCGACACTCAAACACATACTCGAAGGCATTGAAATGATTGAAGACTTTATAAAATACTCATTTTTATTGATTGCATATATTTTGCAATTTTTAGGAAACCCAAACTCAACGTTAAAATACGGCAAATCATTGTTAGAGGAAATGCCAGAATCGCGAAGTTGTAAAGACATTCCGATATACGAGCACTGGTGCGCCTGTCAGACCAGTACTGCCGTCGAAGACCTTAATAGTGTTGAACCCGTCTCTCAATTCATTGTCAATCAAATCAATGACCACTTATTGCAAAACTATAGCGATCTCTGCGTTCGGCTCGAACTCAACAAAACAGTTTCGGCTTTCAAACAGCAATTGAATGATAAGGTAATGAAGTTCTCGAAGTGTGTCAACGACCAGAAGAGTTGCGCCAAAAACGTGGTGTTCGGCGATAAGCAAATTGATGAACCGATTAAACACTATTTGATTACAATTCGTGTCGAACCGAGCGATGCGTTGTTCGAAGCGACAGTCAATTTGAATACAAACGACAGGAATATGTCGATCATTGGCGACGTCTCGCGAATCAATCTCTACTCAAATCAATCGCATTGTATTGATAGCGCTTTCCTCAAGAAATACTGTTTTTGCAAAGATATTCTGTAAAAATTATCATTTTAATCAATTATCGATAGAAATGTGATGTATAAGACGTGCAAACTTGAAATAAAATTTGTATACAATTTGTTAAAATTCGTCAGATTTGGCGACTTTGAGGCGATAGAGGAAGAAGTCGTAGACATACATATCCGTCGCTGACATGTAGTGAAAGGAAATCGATGTTTCGCTACAGCACTCCGAGCCCTACACCGACACCGATAGTACGGTTGTATTGATTTGTAATGAATGCAAAAATTATTTATTAATTTATAATCCATACCATTGAGTAGTGATGAACGCTATAGTCTATGAGCCAAGGGGTTACGTTATACACAGGTATTCTCGGGTTAAGCCACGCGTGAGGATAAATTGGGAAAAAGCGAGGTTTACCCTGCTCATCTCTCTCATCTCCGAATTTTACCCCAGTTTTCTCTAAACAACTGTTAAGATAATTAACATGCATATTTGATATACCTGTACTATACGTTTACTTTAATTCGACAATTTTATGCAATACCTGCCGACAAGTATGTCATCGGCGCCGACATCAGAGCTCGCGTTACAGTATTTGGTAATTACGCCAAACGATGCAACCAATCGAGTAATTGCTTCTTTGCTAAATACCTTGTTTCAAATTTTTTTAAAATTTATAAAACACTACTTTTTTAAAAACAATTTTAAGTTTTCATTGTCTTTGCTTACATAACCGGCGCCTAAATAAGGGGAGAAATAGATGATTATTAGCAAATCGCTACATAATACACAACATGTAAATCATGTTAACCTCCGCTGTGATACATGACCGGGTGATTGTCGTTCAATACGATTTTAAAGGGACAGCCGAACCAAATCGGATCCGTCGGCTCGTACTTCGACACCAAGTGCTTCAGGTTCTCGACGACTACATACGTGTCGTCGTCGGCCTTTAGGAGCCAATCGTATTCGTCGGCAAACCTCTTGTGCGCCTCAACTATGCCCTTCCTATTCTTGCACCAGAGGTGGTCGTGATCTTCGACATCGCATTCGACTTTAATTACGGGCAGACCTTCTTCGAGGGCCGAACTGACGAACACGAGTCGGTCACACCTCTGACCCCACGTCTCGCTTATGGCCAATGCCTTGTCTTTATGGTTGTCGGGAGTCGTTGTGACTAAACATAAAACTCTTAACTTTCGAGTCATTCTGTTTGTCGGCAAAGATTGCAAACAGTTTTCGAATATCAATAGCGTTAATGTCATTGCGATTATTAAAATCATTATTATTTTCCACTTTTTTCGCGTTTCTGACCAAAACATACGTTTCATTCTAGAATAATACAATTAGACATTTTATTGTAAAGTTATTTTTACTCATTTATTACATTTTAAAATTATGAATGGATTAAAAAATGCTATTTTAATATAACTCGAGTCGATAGACCAGACTATGAGTTAGACAAATAGAAGCTTGATCAATTAACGAAATCAAACTTACGTTTGGCAAACAATTATGCAAATTGTTTATTTATTTAATTCAATATAAATGATATTTTGCGCACAATTGATCGAGATTAAATTAATTGCCATTTATGTAGAGACAAGTGTAAAGCGTTTTGACTTTTTTGCTAACATTTACAGTCGACTTGAATTCATTCGTCGAATACCCTATGAGTTGACTATTGCTGACACTAATCGCTGCAATTATTGCAAGAAGACGCGACATTACACCGATTTTCTCGCCAACTACCGCCGATTTTGGCCTGGTTTGTTTAAAAACATTTAAAGCTCGACCACTTTTCTTTTTTGTACTGATCGATTTAAGGCATGTACGGGAATCAAGCGTAAAAACTTAAAACTTGAATAACTCAAATACTACTAATTCAAATTGTGTGAAAATTTAGTATATTTTTAAATACACTTTAATAATAAATATTTATTCTTTGATTAACTCAGCCAATGTTGTATCACCAATTGATCCAACATAACTTAAGACATAATTAAAAAAATAGTTTGCACATATGTTTTGTTTAATTTTCATGTATATTTAAAGAAATCTTTTAAAATTATAATTAATTTTTGTTAAATTATGTTACTTAACAACATTATAATGGGGTTTTAATTGAAAAATATCATTAGACTTGAAGGAATATTAAAAATTACCGTAAAATTTACCACCAAAATTACAAACAAAATTTTAACAACTTTATAATTATGATTAAAATAAATTATTTACTTAAATTAAACAGAATATTTATTAAATATTTGTTTAATGTGACACTAGAATGGATTAAAATATATGGTAAATTTGGGTTGTTAAATATTCTTCTTCAGGTATCTTAATAACTAACCACTAAAATATAACTAACAGCTTAAACTTACTTTTAATTTACGGTTAATGTCTATATTTTTATCAAATATCCATTATTTATTAATTATTTAAATAATTTGTTAATTTAATAATGATAAAAATGTAATTTGTGCATCACTTCCAGGTGCAATGGTCTTTTATGGTAACACTCATTATATTTATTGTTAAATTTTAAACGAATTTGCAAAAAATATTTTTTAAGTGTCCAACTTTAAGCGCACACCAAGTTTAAAAAACATTAATTATAAACAACTTTAGACTTAATTCTAACAAAATAAATAATTGGCTTTAATTTGATCCCATATTCAACAAGAACAAATCAAAAATGTCCGCGCGCGAGCAATAATAAACTTTTACGCTTGATTCCCGTACATGCTTTATTATTATTAATAGTAACTAAATATATTTTGGTTATAAAATTAATTAGTTGCTGAAATAAAATTTTGCTTTTATTAATTACTTTATTATTTATTCTTTATTCATTTACAAAAATAATTACCCTAAAATCCCGTCTATAAGCCGCGGCTTATCTATTGAAAAAAACTTAAAATTTTGGTAAAAATCGAATTCGGCTTATACATAGGTTCGGCTTATACATGGGAATAATTTATTTGAATCAGACTCATTTTTGATGATAATCTCAATGCAAACTTAGCATGATCTTAGTTTATGTAAAAATAACAAATAATAGATTAAATGTTATATGACAATAGTTATAAAATTTATTATTAAATATTTTCTTGTTTATTTTATACTTAAATATTTTTATTGCTTAAATTTAATAAATATACGTTATAAGTTAAATTTTGCCTATTTTAGAATTAGTTGGCATATATTCTGTTTTTATCATCAAATTTATTATGATTTTATAATTTTTAACTAATAGAAAATTCTATTAATTCACACTAAGTATATATGCAGGTAACAATTTATTAAGCTTTTGTAGGTTGTTTGATGTACGAATTATTTGAAATAGAAATTAAATTATGTGCATTATTGTGAAACCTATTAATATAATACAATCTATAATGTTTTAATTAATTAATGCGGTATAACATTTACTTAATATTTATTTATAAGTTTTATAATATTATGTTACTAATATGATCAAACTAAGTATAAATAAATATGATTTTTACGTATTTTATGTATTATTGTAGTATTCGGCTTATACACGGGTTCGGCTTATCTATAGTTAAATATTTTTTATAAAATTATTTGATTTTAGTCCATTCGGCTTATACACGGGTTCGGCTTATCGGCGGGATTTTAGGGTATTAAAATCTAATTTGACCATAAATAGTGAAAATATATATACTGGCAAAATCAACATGCAAATTATCTCCGTAATTAAACATTTGTTTTTAAAGATTATAAATCTTGTTAAATTTTATTTTTGTTTAACATAATGTAATATTTAAAGCATGATCTATCTACTATAATTGTTTTTGCGCAAAAGGCAAATATGGTTTATACAAAATTTGATAAATTATTACAATTATTTAACTACATAAAACTTTATATATCTTATAACGCAAATAGCATTAGAAATTAAATTTTTTTATTAATTAAATATAAATTATTAATACATTATACATTGCGTTATTCGAGTTATATACAGGTATATAAATGTGGAATATAAATATTGTATGCATGTTTTATATTGATCTTGGCAATTAAAAGCACATATAATTTGTGAAATAAAAAAGAAATGTTCGATAAACACAGTCATACTTTATCAACATAGACTCTGATTTTAACTTAATTTATATATGATAAAAATAATAATCTACAATGAGCAAACTTTGTTTTTCTAGTTGTTGCCAGTTAAAATATTGTTTGTTAAAAGGTTAAATACTAGTTTTTTAACGTATTAATATATAGCTATTTTATTGATAAAATTCTACTAATTATTTTCTATTTTATAATTTTCTATTTATTATTTAAATGTAGTGAAAGTTACATACATGATAAATTTGAAATATCGATATTAAAATAATTGTGTATGTGTAATTGTTAAAAAGTAAAATTAAAATAAAAATTTAGTAAATACAAGTGTTTGAAGTAAAATACATACAAATAATGTAAATAATTAAAATAAATGTTAATTGTTAATTTACTACTTTTATAATAATCAATTTTACTTATTATTTGTGTGTTTCATATTTATATTTAATCAATATTTAATTAACAATGATTAAATAATTAATAGTTATTTACTTTTTATTATAATTATTTATATTGTTTTAAAACAATAATTAAAAGCACTCTTTAGAATTCACTTTATATTTAATCAAGCATATTTTGCTTAAGAAACATATTCTTCAAATTAAAATACGTTTGAATGCAGTTTTCGGCGATTGGCTAAAAATAAATAATTTTTAATTAGTAATTTTGATTTAAAATATTTTAATAGCATGATAAAACTAACCAAAACTGTCTTTTGATCGATTGAGTGAAACTGATCACCGGTTAAGAAGAATAGAATCATGATAATATATTTGAATAAAACGAATATTTTCGCCTCTTTTACGATGTGTTGAATAGAATTGCATTCTTTGTCCAAATATTCTTTGCCCAACAGTTCCGCTGATTTGCGGTTATATTCACTAATAAATGCTTTCAGTAGTGAATCAGTTCTCGTATTATACGTCTCTTCCTCTTCGATCCAATCCATTAGTATTGAGCCGATATCGTAGCCCCGGTTGGCATAACTACATGAGTCGAAGTCACACAAAACGATCTCATCGTTGGGTTTCGTAACCAATATATTCCGGTCCCTGAAGTCGATATGACTGAAGACTATCGGAGAGTTTGAGCGCCGAATAGATTTCATTAACCAATCCATCTCTTCGTTGAAATTGCAGTTCAATAGTGTTTTGCAATTATTCTCTTTAAGCAACTCTTTTATTTCAACTAATTTATCAAGATTAAAGAATTTCATAAAGAAAAAGAGGCACTCGTCAATTTTCTTGACTGGAGACGCAAGTCTATGAAATTGTGCCAATTTTACAGCCAATTGTTTGAGTAATTTCGGATTGTTTGATTCATCATGCGCAAACATCCGATTCTAAATAATCGATAATAGTAATAATTTTTTAGTATAATTATTGGTTAGCGTTACATGATAATATGATTATTTTATCCTAAAGAGTGAAATAATAAAATGTAAAAGTTTATAAACAAATCTTATAAGGATAATTATAAACTTTTAAATAAACAATAAAATACCAACTAGATAATACAATATTACTCACAACAATCGTATGCTATAAATCTACCAAGAACGTTTTATATATCAAACAATTTAATTGTTTAACAAATTCGGTTAAAAAATAAGAAACTATCATTCTACAAATTAAAATAATATATAAAATATTTTTTAATTATAAAACTATTTAAGATTTTATTCATTAATAATTATTAAACATAAAGCGTACGCACCTCATAATATTTCATGATAAAGCCACCCTCAAATACACCGTACAATTTCGGGCCTAGATTATTTTTCGTTATAACTGTGTAATTAACGAACGACTGTAGTTTCATTCCCTCCATCTTATCCAGCATTCCGCCCAACAACCGAATGGCCACTTTATTCGGCGCCGAGTCATCATCCGTTGCGCGCGGATTACGAATTGCACACAAATACATGGCATTCACGAAACCGCCGGTTATTCGCTTTACTTCGATGTCTTCGGCGGTCAGATCGAGCCACTCGCCGGCCAAATAATCTTGGCACAACTTTAAACATGTTTGCGATATATCGCTCGGCGTTTCGTTCGACTGATAATCGGACAGTCGATCCATAAACTGCCGCAAAGTTTTCGTGCCTTCGAACGCATTCTTTGTTGTCTTTACTTCCGTAGCCATTCTTGTCGTCTATCGTATGAAGTCGTGGCGTAAACTGCAACTAAACTTATGTTTCAAACGACTATTTATTTGAATTGAAAAAATTGAGAGTATATTCAATGCAAACATTTAGTGCATTTCGAACAATTCAAACTGTAAAGTGTTAATAGTATCCTTGATAGATAATATTAATATAAATTGTGTTACAATAAATCTTAAATAATCTAATTTTATCATATATTTTAGATTGCTTCACTTTCGAGAGTAAATCAAAACTATTTATTGAATTTGTTAGAGTGTTTTGTCCTTGATGAATTATTTGATAACAAGAGGAAATTTATTGTAATATATCTGTAATTTAGTGCAAAATGAGCATTTTTAAAAAACTATTTTCTCTAAATATTTATGCGTTTGTTAAAAATATTTTAAATTTAATCAAATCATTTAATTATATTTATTTAATTAAATAAGCATTATTTTTATAATTTTTGATTAACTAAAATTAAATTGTTATTTTATAAACACATTATTTACTTTAATAATATCTAAAAAATATATTTAATAATTATTAAATATAATTATATTTTGTTTATTGATTATATAAGAAAGTATTAGTGTATCTTTATATTAAATAACTTAACTACATATAATTAAACTATAATGTCTATAAAAAATAATTGTTTTAGTTACAATATTATTTTATTACCATGTGTTTATTTTTTGACTTGTTTAATTAAGACCATTAAATAATTAGCAGTATATAATAGAAAAATATTAATCTTTACATTTGAAATGGCATTGAAAATAAAAAATAAATCATAGTGCTAATTTTTTAATAATTTTTATTAATTTTAATCTTAATTATATTTTTTAAAATTAAAATAAATCATATCTTAAATTGAATTTATGTGAATTAAGTAAAATTTTATAAAATAAATAAAATACACATCTATTCAGTGACTACATCAGTGAGTGTCTTAAAAGTCAGATTATCTCGAATTTGTTGTTCCGTTACATTATTTTTGGTTTCGAAACGAATGGTTTTCCGCGAATCAAATATAAAGAACCCGTTTTCGAGAAATTGTCCAAAAATATCGAATTCGAGTTCGAAGTCGAGGACAACGAACGGCGCGGCCGTTTCAGTCGATAGCGTTATATCGAACGCGTGTTTGTCGTCGAGAGTCGACACTCTCTTCACTGAAACTAATTTCAGATTCGGTTTAACTATTTTCGAGTTTTTCGGTTCCGTTAATAGCATAAAGTTGTTGGCCTTAGAGATAGAATAGTTGTATAAAAGTTGCAATATTTTACAAATGTTGCTATAAATTAACTAAAATATCAACTATTAAATTAAGCAATAAATGTACCGATAGATTGTGTTCTCGATTGTCGACTCGAACCGATAGAACGCATTCACTCGTATCGACACATTTGGCCGCTTTTAACAGCTCTTCGATAGACTGCGAGTGTATGACATCGGCTGAGAAACTGTCGCTTTTCACCACTTCTTGTGCGACAAATGAAGGCTTTATTTTTATTTAATTGTTTTTACTTAACACTCATATTTGGCAAAAAACTTTTTAAAAATAAGATTTATATACTTTATTATAAAATGCAAATAATTTCACATTACAATTCAAACTAATAATGAACAAAAGGACTTATACATCATAATTATGTATCATGTTTTTGTAATTGTAATTTTATTGTATTTATTTTGATAATATGTACTTGTAAAATTAAAATGCATATTTGTTGCAATGTTTACAAAACAATTTAAAGTATTACAAGTACACTGAGTTTATCAATTACTTTATTAAAAATTGAACATTTTACAAATAATAAGATTTATAATTACTATAATTCAAATTAAAAGTTTAAACAAATATAAATGAGTAAAATTAACCTGTTAGTATATTAATTTGGAACGAAAATTAGCTCTACAGATTATCACTCATTTTAAAACAGCTTAAAATGTTATTAAATATATAACTAAAAACACATTTTACTCAATCACTCAAATTAACCTCACTATGTGTACAAAATAACATTGCGTGACTAAGTATTTACGTAGTTTATTTATTGTAATATTCGGCTTATACACGGAACTTTAGGGTACATATAAATATAATTAAATATAATCCAGTTAAGCAACATTGTAATGATCCTATAAATCACAAAATATTTATTTTAAAAAATCAATTACAATGCTTAAATTTCTTATGTTTGAACAGACTACTCGGATTGCTATACCGTGTAATGCAATTCGTTTCACTACATGCGTACTCCACGTGTTTCGTGTGCACAGAGTTCGCGTGTCGTCTCAAATCAGCACTAATAACAAAGCGTTTATTACAATCGCAATAATCTCATCGAAACTCTTTTATGAATAAATGTCGTTTCGAGTGTCGAAATAAATTCGCTTTTTGTGCAAAACTTTTGCCGCAATTATCGAAACGACAAACAAATTGTTTGATTTCCGAATGTATGCGTTTGTGTGCATTTAACTGCCAATTCGAATGAAATACTTTATTACATTCGGGATAATCGCAGCGAAAACGATAGTTAGCCAAATGAACGAAGTCTTTGTGAGCATTCAGTAAATTTTTGTTAGAATATGATTTTTCGCATTCACTCCAATCGCATACAAACTTTAGATTTGAGTGAATCGAATTGTGTCGAAGCAATGAATCATATCGTTTGAACACTTTATTGCAGTTATTATACAAACACTTGTATTGACGAGCATTTGTGTGAAGAGTTTGATGTCTTTCTAAGTTATGTTCTTTATTGGTATTGTATCGACATTTGGGCCAAAAGCAGTGAAAGCGATGTTTGCAGTGATTGGCAACACTTCGTCGACTCGAATGCCAAACCGTTTCGACATTTGATTTACACATTTCTATACAGATATTCGAATACATATTCACTGCACTATCGCGAAGACCACAACACAAAACCAACACATTTTCACTCAAAACGCTTTGGATTTCAGTTAACTTATTAATTATTTTATTTAAATTATTAAAATGATTAGATATTATGTTTAACATTGTGTTGTAATCGGCAATAAACTAATATTTAATTTCTATAAAATAATTTATTGAAAATCAATTAACTAAATTCAATGCTTGGTTAGACTGAAAACAATTTCTGCATTTTTGTGCGAAACGTGTTATTCGTGTTTAGAACCGGTTTTTAAGTCCAAATGTTATACTAATTTCAGGCAAACATTATAATCAGTCGTCGGACCGGTATTTGAATGCTATCTCTCTCTCCGTTGCTGACCAATGCCTGTTAAATAAATTCCAACAGTAACTTACATTAATAATTATTTCAGCATTTTTTTTTAATCATATCTAAGTAATCTAATTCTCGCCCCAAAATAGTTTACTAAAAGGTTACTTTTTACTATGTTATATTATTTTAAACTTTTAGTTTGAATTATAGTAATACCTAATCTTATTATTTGCAA
>JAQIXC010002685.1:0-10355 GCA_034697605.1 Metabelba pulverosa
ATGATTATATAAATTAATTTGATTTATAAACTAGAATTGTGCAAATATATCAAAATTTATTAATAGATGTTTTAAAGCATTTTGTTCATGATAATTTCCAGAAATTTCTTTACGGTGACAGTAAGCTTTAATTTGGTACAGAATTAAACCAAAAAATACTAGTACACATTCCCTTATATATACGAGCGTGATAGATGTATTTCATAAAAACAGACAGGACTTAAATAAAAAATAATTATAAGTTATTAATAGGGAACGGACATGAGTGGATTTTTTGGCACACATTTAGTATTTGGTACTTGATACAAGGGCTGTATTATAATAACTTAATTTTATATTATGTTTATTATACCTGATAAGGTTAAATATGCTAAGGTAGAATATGCAATATTTTACTTAGCATATTCTACATTGGCATTTTTGACTTAATTGCATTTTACTTTATAATATTCGGCTTTACCGTATATTACTATGCAATATTCGACTTTTCTATATTCGACTTTAACATATTCGACTTTATCAGATATAATAACCAATATAAAACATAATATAATACTTAGTTATTTTAATACCGCCCCTGTGTCAGATACCAAATACTAAAGGTGTGCCAAAAAATTCCAATCATGTTCGTTTCTAGTTATTAATAAGTTTAATTTTATATAAAAGAGATTATACACCAGTAATATTTTTTTATGAATAATAATATTGAAGAAATCAATATAACATCATGAAAATTAAGATATTGTAATTATATTTGCAAAACTACTGAAAATTATAAAGTACAATTTTAGCTATAACTACAATATAATAATTATTTAGTAATAAATAATTAGAAGTTATATTACATATTTTATATATAATGGCGTTAACTTGTGTTATAAATGATAAATAATATATGAAATAAAAAATTTTAGGTACATAAATATTTATAAATATACTTATTATAATTGTATTTATATATATTATATATAATTAACATTTGATTACATACCTAAATTTTTCATTATTAAAATTTTAATCAATATTTTGTATAAAAACAATTGTATAAAATGTTGGTTAAATAGTTATGAACATATATAAAGTATAGAAAGTGTATATTATATAATGATTTTTTTATAAATTTTAGTAACAAACTGCAATGTCAAGTGATGTAACGATAAGATATATTTATCATAATTAAAATATATAAAATAAAATAAAAATAAGATATATTAATAACATAAATAAAAAATAAATTAACGTTTCTATATTTTAACGTAATAAAATTAAAAGTATTAACATATGGTGAATATTATTACTAGAATTTATCTAAAATATATTTGTATTTATTTTAAAAAATAACAATTTAGAAATGTTTAAACATTCTATTAAACATTAATAATACGTTTATATATGACATTATATAATCTTATATGTGCATAATTTGTTATCATAACAAAATAAATATATTAGTTGCAAAAACTATTTTTTAAATTCAACGATAAGTATAATGTCAACAAGTTAAGTTTTAAAAGATAATTGTTATTTAATGATAAGAAATTATTTATATTTATAAAATATTTATAAAAGCTTTTACAGAATTCAAGTGTTTATATTTTTTAAAAAACTATATCAAAATATAATCTTAAATGAAATTTTATCTATTAATATATAACAGAAATTAATTATTGTCAAGTGCTTTGTTGCAAAATTTATTGTATTTATGGAAAATATCAACTTTATGATACATATTTCTGAATTTTTCAACATATTATTTGTGCTTCTAATTTTTTTTAATCAATATAATTATAAAATTATTAAATGTGAATAGAATCAATTTATTTTCATTGATTGAGTAGTTGATTAAAAAAAATCAATTGTAAATAGAACTTAATAGTTATAATTTTTACTATACACATTTAGCAATGTGCTTGAGTAAATAATTTCTTACTTAACGTCTTTATAATTACAAATTATCGAATTATTAGCAATATCAATATTTGTTTTTGAATTATCAATAATAAACTGGGTAAAGTTACATTCAGACAAATTATCAATTAGGTAATTATCAAGGTAAATCTATATTGGAGTGCCATTAGTTGAGTAAATAAGCGCTTGTGGAATTTGCTCAGAAGTTATCTTATAACCAAGTTCAATTGTCACTTTAAGCTCAGATCTTACAACTAAACTATTTGGCATTAATTTTGATATTAGATTCTTTTGTATGTTTATTTCAATTAAACTTGGTAAACTTTTGATAACGTGTCCATTAAATGTTTGAAGTTTATTTAAGTTAAAAATTATCTTTTCAATATTGGGAAATACATTAAACTTGGATTTCAGCTCATCTATGTTACAATTTTTAAGAATAAATTATTTAAGCTTTCAAATTTATACTAACATTATCAAAAAGTTGTATTTTACCATTATTATGTAAATAAATGTTAGCAAAATTTAATTTAATTTTGCTAGTAATATCAATATAATTATTAATATTTTGTATTATAATTCTATCAGCACTATCAGTAAAACTAATTATGCTGTTATCTACACTACCTATTCTAATAGTAATATTATTAATATTAATTAAAAATATTTTAAAAGCTATTATATTATTTTAATATGCTATTGTAGAAATAGCCTTCACTTTCACTCAATTAAACAAAATCACTAAAATAATTAAAACGCATTTAATATATAAAATACGGACTTTATTTAAAACATTTGAATAAAAGATATAATATAAGAAACAGTTGTGAGGACTGTGCCTAAAGATCGGGATCCCAAACACACACACACTGAGACGACAAAAACGAGACTAAAAGATAGACGTGTGTGTGTAGACTTATATAGCTGATGTATGACCTTCGAGACCGCAAACCTATACGTGGTTCTCAAATTAAACCTTTGAGACCGCGAACATTTAAGGTCAGCTCATCGTAATAGGCGACATCTCCGAGATCGCGAAGGTGAAGGTCAGCTAAGAGCAAAGTGCGACATGAGGGTTCGAGAAGGCAATACTGACTGAAACTATTGAACGACATCAGGGCCGTTCAATACACTATTATAATTTTTACAAATATATAAAGTTGTACAATCAAATAATAATTAATTATTTAATAATAAATAATTTTTAAATTATAAACTATAAATTAAAAATTCTACTTATATTTTCTTTTCACATTAATTTTATAAGTAACATGTTAATTTAAATAAATGTTACTGTTTCAATTTTTTCGCCAATAAATTATTCTGTTGGTTATATTTATTAACAATATGCTATTATTATATCACATATTATAATATGATGTGACAAAAGATAACACTTATTAAATGTATATAATATAAACTGTTCATTTAATTACAATAATGTATATATAAATATTAGAATTTATGTTGTTTAAAACATTTATATAATTAATAATGTATTAATACTTTATAAAAATATTTTATTATAAATTATATAACAGAGCGTAATATATTAATTTTACAAGTTAAAGAATAACAACATAATCTGATAATTATATAATTGTGCAACAGTTGTTAGTTTGAGAAAATCAATAATAAATAAATCTTGATAGTTGTAGTTCTTGCAATCAACATGAATAAAATGTGACTTAGCAATCAACTTTTGATCTAGTGCCCATTTAACATCATTGTAGTAATTGCAGATAATTGGATTGTTAGCAAGATTAATTGTTACATTCTTTTTGAACAGTAATATATTGCCAAAATCGTTTTCGGTGAAATTATCAATCTTGTTATTACGCAGATCAACTTGTACAAGTTTGTTGCTTGTTGAACCAATATTTGCTTGCTTAAATTGATCGGCTGTAATTTGATTATTACCCAGTAAAATTTCTACACATGTATTTGAATTGAGCAAAAAACTGTCGATGGATAATTTTGCTATTAAATTATCTTCAATATTAATTTCATCAAGATTAATCAAATTTCCAAAAACATGACCAGCGATTGACTGTTTTTTGTTTGTGTTTAGTATAATTTTTATAATATTTGGGAAAACATCAAACGACATTTACATTTATGTCGTTTATATTGCTGTTATGTATACGAAGTATTTTTAAACTTGTTTGTTTTTGACTAACTATATCAGCAAGTTGAACATTAGGATTATTATCTGAGTATATTTCGGCTGGATTTAATTTTATCATGCTTGTTATATCTTCCAAATGTCGGTTGTTTTTTAATATAATGTATGTAGCGTTACCCGCAAAATTGATAATGTTGTTAGTTACGTTTATTACCTCGATTGTATTCACATTAATGTTGCTTAATTGTGGTAATTGGTTGACTTCGTTGCATACTATTTTTATATTATGTTCAAAGCAAATGCAATCACCAAGTTCTTCTAATGAAGGACATATTTTGGAAAGTGATATAATTGTTGTAGTTAATGTGGTCATAATTGTGCTAGTTAAAATGTTAATAGTGGGCATTTGTGTGCTAGTTGTATATGATTATATTGAAATAGATTCTGCTATAGTAGTTTTAGTAGTCGGCCAGGTGGTTGTTGTTAACTCGCGAAAATGTTCAATGCTAAATAGATCCTGCCCGCCATAATCGCTGCAATTAACATGTAGAAATTGCTTGCGCGCCTGTTCTTTAAATTCACCAAGCGCCCATTTAACGCTATAATAGTTGCATATTAATGGATTGTTATCAAAATCAATTGTGATTGGTAAATTTAGAAAACGGCCATAAACGTCATCGGTAAAACTTGTTATATTGTTGGAATGCAAATTAACAAGTACGGTATTAGACTGACTATTTGACAAATTAGCGTGATGAAATTGTTCCGACGTTATTTGATTATGACCAAGCAAAATTGTTAAATCTTCGTTTGTATTAAACATGAGCGAATTTTGCTCAAACTTTGAAATTTGATTACTTTCCAAATTCAGTAATAATACACTGTGTAGATTTTCGAAAATGTTTGAATTGATCGTGGTAATTTTGTCGTTGCACAGCCTAATATACGTCATAAGCGGCGAATATTTTTGATTCAAAACCGGTATGGTGAAACCTTCAAAATTCATAGTAGATAAATTTGGGATTTTCATGTACTCCTGCTGTAGATAGTTCAATTTTGGACAATACTGTATAGTCAAAGATTCGATATTCATTGTGTAGATTGAATTGATATTAGCAAGTTCTGTACAATTTAGAGAATACAAATTAGTTACTGTGCCCGTAATTTTTATAACTTTGTTTGGACATGCTGAAATTATAAAGTCGTAAATATTTACGTTGAGCAATGATGGTACGGTTACCTTGGTACAGTTAATTGTAGCTCCATTTTTATCGCTTTTGCACGTACAATTGCGCAGTTTTTTTTTGTTGGGCATTGTTGCTGGGTACAAATTATCAGCGCCAAAATGCACATATGTATTATTTACGCTTTTACTAGAAATATAATTTATAAATAAACACACTATATTATTGTATTAATCTAAATATATAATTAAATTCATTAATTATTATTATCAATTTATTCAAATATAGAAAATTATCGCACCATATATTAGTTTACAATTATCTAGATAAATAATTATTATTTTAAATTAATATACTTACTAAATTTATCCATTGTTAAATGATGACATGTAATTAGTGCTATTCGAAAAAATAATTCAATATAACATTAGTGAGTTTTTAAAAATATATGCTTTCAAAATAATCTAAATTAATAATAGATAAAATTGTTTATACAGTTATTATTGTAATATAAAAACTCACATATCGTTAATTTTCTCGAGAACTACTATAGCAATTTTAATTTGAATTGTATTAAAACATTAAAAATTCTCCCACGCAACTTTTTTATATTGATTGATTTTAAATCGAATTGATATTTTTAAAATTAACAACAAATAACGTTTAATTAAAAATAATATTTATATAATTAAATATTAAGATATACATTTGATGGAACATAAAAAATAGTTGTTGACGTGTTTTTGGAATTTTTAAAATTTGACATCTGACACAATTTAAACGTTAAATAATGCAAAAATTTTGAAACTTTAATGTCTAATAACCTTTGACCTAATAAAGATAATTGACCTTTTTCAACGTCAAAAGTTTTCTTTTATTAGTCTCTAAAAAGTAATTTTTGGAAATTTTGTTTGCTTAAATAATAACCAAGTTATATCCAAATAAGCATTATTGTTTATTTCTTTAAGTAAACTTACTTGTTATGTAAAGTTTAATACTTAAATAAACTTTAAGTGATAAAGTTACGTAAATTGCACAAAAATTAGTAATTTGCTTTATTTTAAACAATAATTAGAATATCAAAATTTCCAAAAATTACATTTTAGATATTAATAAAAGAAAACCTTTGGCTTTGAAAAAGTTCAATTATCTTTATTAGGTCAAAGGTTATTAGACATTAAAATTTCAAAATTTTTGCATTATTTAACGTTTAAATTGTGTCAAAGGTCAAATTTTAAAAAGTCCAGAAACACGTCAACAACTATTTTTTATGTTCTATCAAATGTATATTTTAATATTTAATTATATAAATACTATTTTTTGTTAAACGTTATTTGTTGTTAATTTTACAAATATTAATACGATTTAAAATCAATCGATATAAAAAAGTTGCGTGGGAGAATTTTTAATGTTTTAATACAATTCAAAATTTTTAAATCAAAATTGCTATAGTAGTTCTTAAGAAAATGAACGATATGTGAGTTTTTATATTACAATAATAACTGTATAATGATAACATTTGAAATGTTAAGTATTTATAGACAGGAACAGTTCAGTAAATTATAGATATAATATTTGTAACATGAAATTTTATTATTTATTAAACTTGTCTTAACCAAATGTCTAGTAATTAATATAATCTTATTAAATCAATAATCTATAAATTATATATATTTATTACAAGATATTTGTTTAATTTTAGCAATTATTAATATATTGTTTTGTACAATTAATTAAAAGTAAAATAAGAATCTATAGAGATATTTCAAAAACTCTAACATAAACATAAGAATTAAAATTATTTCATTATAGTGTTGCAAAGTATAATGTTTGATGACCGGCGCGGGTGGTATAGCATGAACTTGATTACCGAACGAGTGTTTGACCGGCGCTGCAAACAAGCGTTCGTTCGGCCCAAGTCTATCGGCGCGTTTGCAAACGGTAACTTAAAAATTTAAACACTTATAACTCTAATAATGTAAGTTACATAATAAATAAATTAGAAAATCGAGAATAAATGTTAGTTACAAATTATTCTTATAGATGTCAGAATCATTTTAATAAGTTATTAATTATATCATAAATAAATTAACTAAAATTCATTTTAAAAAGATTACAGTTTTGAATTTATATTCACAGTTTTAAACGCGTGTTCGTAGCGCCGGTCAAACACCCGTTCGGTAATCAAGTTCCTGCTATACCACCCGCGCCGGTCATCAAACATTATACTTTGCAACACTATAATGAAATAATTTTAATACTTATGTTCATGTTAGAATATTTAAAATATCTATATAGATTCTTATTTTACTTTTAATTAATTGTTCAAAACAATATATTAATAATCAAACAAAAAACATCAATTATAAAATAAACCAACAACTGCCTGCGCTGTCCATACAGTTCGTGATAAAACTTGTTCAGTCTAATTTGGCCAATACGTTATAATATAAATCTTAATGTAACTTTATATATTTTATCATATTTTTAGTAAATGTTTCCAAGTTTAAATCAAATTTTATTAAAATTATTTTACAATTACACTCGAATGTAAAACATATTATTTTCAAGGTTGTTGTGTGGTTAACTGCTTAAAGAAATCAATCTGAAATAAATCTTGATAATCATAATTCTCGCAATTAACATTTTTGTAATGGGTTTCAGCAATTAATTTCTCATCTAAAGCCCATTTTACATCTGCGTAATTGCAAATAATTGGATTATTAGCAAGACTGATTTTTACGTTTAAATTGAAAGTTATTATTTCGCTGAAATCATTCTCGGTAAATGAATCAATTTGATTATTATCCAGTTCAACTTGAATTAGCTTGTTGGTAGTTGAGTAAATCTGTGCTTGCTTAATTTGATCGGACGTAATTAAATTATTGCTTAATACAATAGTCATGTTATTATTTGAATTAACATTTAAACTGTTTGCGGACAATACTGATATTAAATTATCTTGCAAATTAAGTTCCAATAAATTAAGCAAGTTTACAAAAACATGTCCAGCAATTATTTTTATCTTGTTTGAGTTTAAGATAAATCGTTCAATATTTGGAAACATATCAAGTTTAGCATCAATTTTCTCCAAATTACAATTCGTAATTGTTAACTGTTTTAAGCTTGGTACTTGTATTTTAGTTATATCACTAAGATGAATTTTAGCAATATTATCCAAATAAGCAGTGGTTGGGTTTAAATTAAACATGGCATTAATAATTGATAGCTCGACATTATTTTTTAATATTATGTTATTAATCGTACCAGTAAAGTTTACCTTGTCGCTTATTATAGAATTAATCTCAATAGTTTCAACATTAATGTTGGTTAGGTTTGGTAATTGCTGAATATTTTCGCATACTATTTTAATCTCGTTTCCTATGCAATAACATTCACCAAGCTCATCATCTGATGGACACATTTGTGTTGATGTTTGTTCAGTAGTTGTGGTAACAGGAATTGTACTTGATGAAACCATAATTGAGCTAATTGATACTGTAGAGGTCGGGGTAATAGTCGATTTGCGAAAATGTTGGATGCTATACAAGTCTTGGTTATTGTAATCAGTACAATTAATATGAAAGAATTGTCTTCTCGCCTGTTCTTTTAATTCACCAAGCACCCATTTAACTTTATTATAATCGCATGTTATTGGATTATTAGCAAAATTAATTGTGATTGGTAAATTCAGAAACCGTGCATAAACATCCGCGGTAAAACTTGTTATGTTGTTACTTTCTAACTGAACATTGATTTTTGTATTTTGAATATTTGTTAAATTTGCCAATTTAAATTCTTCCGATGTAATCTCATTATAACCAAGTTCGATTATCAAATCGGCGCTCGTATTAAATAGCAAACAATTTGATTTTAACTGTGTAATCCTGTTAAGTTGCATATAGAGGTAGGATATGCTTGATAGATTTGCAAATATTCGCGGCCCAATCATGCTTATTTTGTTATTATAAAACATAATTTTTTTCATATTAGGCAAGAATTTTTGATTCAATTCCGGTATTAAAAATCCGTTTAAATATATGCTTGATAAATTCGCCATTTTTCCGTATGGCTGCTGGGACATGTCTAATTTATCACACGCATATATTTCCAAATCATATATGTTCATTGCGTAGATTGAGTTGATATTAACAAGATTATTACAATCGGTTATGGAGACGTAATTTGCTGTTCCCGTAATGTTTAGCATAGAATTTGTGCATGCTTGAATTATCAGCGAGGCCACGTTAATATTTGCCATATTTGGTACTTTAACCTGGTAACAATTAATTTCTGGACCGGACAAGCTGATGATACATTTACACTCGCCCAGTTGCTCTTGTGTTGGACATTGTTGCGGGTTACAATATATTAGAGCTGATGTGCATAACAATATTATGCATGAATTAACTATAAAATATATAATTTATATATTAATAAATTAATATGTACAATACACATTTATTATATACAGTATAATTGATTTATATATATGTTATTATTTTATTTATTTAAATAACATTTAATCATTTAAGCTGATTATTGTAAAATATATCTTTGTACTATAATAAAAATTTTATAGTTATTTTATATTTAACTTATAGAAAACAAATGTTTCATTTTATGTTCTTTGCCAAAATACTTTATAACTTTAATTTAATGTTATGTAGAGTAAATTCAGTAATGTATATTATTATAAAAACCTTTATTTTGCAATTAAATTAAAACTGTATTTATAAGTCGTCTTTATCTATTATATAATTATGATTTCAATACACTGTATACTATTATAAAAACAAAATAAGCAACTAAAAAAATACTTTAATAATTAACCTTATAATTATATTATTTTTAATACTATTTTTATTCAAGCTTCATCAATCTATAAATATCACACAAAAATTCATCTCGTTATTAGTGTAAAATTGAGCTAGACCATATTTAAATTTATATATTAGTTCACATATCTAGTTTTCTTATTCAGTATTTTGCATTTAAATATTTGTGAAACACAATACGACTTAATTGACCCAAACCTATAACGCGTATTCTGATTGTAAGATTATTTCAACTCCTCTTTTAGAGTACATATATTTACGAAAAAGTTTGAAGTATCAAAAACAGTCTATAAATGCTTC
>JAQIXC010002686.1:0-10355 GCA_034697605.1 Metabelba pulverosa
TGAGGACTCGTTTCGCTTCGAATCGGTGGCCAAACAGTGGCGACAATGCGTTCATCGAAAGCAATACAAACTCGAAAATTGGAGATTAATTCCGAAATTGAGTCGAAGCGAGAAATTCCTAAACAAATCCGCATTTCTATCAATACTACGAAAGTGTGAAAACGTAACCGAATATCGACTCAAGGGATACGAATCGGACGAACAAAGAGAGGAAATGATTGAATTGATTACAAAGTATTGCGAAAACATCACTCAAATTGACTTCAGTTTCGGCGTTCAAACACTGGCAACGCTTCAGCGGTTTTTTCGATAAGTTTGGCCACAAATTAAAACGCATTCACACCCCTAACCTGTCCCGACACTCGACGGCTATAACACGGGAATGGCTTAGAATGTGTCCCAAATTGCGACAATTAAACTGTCAATACAACCAATCACTCGCGCAGTTCACGACTGTCGACAATGAATTGGTTTTAACGCAAAAGTTGGCGAAACTTCACATCTATTACACGAATGCCGACGCGAATGCATTCAAAGCGATTGCCGCTAATTGTCGGTCGAGTTTGCGAAGCGTTACTGTTGTGTCGCATACGTATTGGTCGGAAGCGACTTACGACGAGTTCAACGCATTGGGCGATGGATTGGCGCAGATGTCGGCGTTAGTCGAATTGCAACTGCAGTTTGTATCGATTGATTGGATTAATATTAGCGGAAAGTTGGCGAATATCGGCCGAAACTGTACGCAATTGAAGAGTCTTTCACTGCGTTTCGGGTTTCGCAAGCGATTACCGAAATTCTTAGCGACCGTCGAAACAATCGATAAGTGCTTTAAGCGCTTGACTCGACTCGAACTTAAAGCGAAAATTGGCGATGAGTTTGCGTTTAGCAGCGGATCGTTGAGCGGATTATCGCGTTTAACGCACCTATCGCTGATCGGTTGCGACAATAGAGATGAGCTGTTGTTTGCGAATATTGGCCGACATTTACCGAAATTACAGTATTTGTATTTACGGGACGTAAACGTATCGAACACTGCAGTGAATTGTATGCGAAAACTGGCGAATCTACAGACGATTGTCATTACACGCAATGCGCGGAAAGTGAGAAAATCCAATGTTTTGAAACTCATTCGCAAGTCGAGAAAAATGCGACGTTTCTCGATAAACGGTAGAGAGTATCATGCTAAATAATCCGATACAAACAAATTATTCATATCTTAATAACTTTGATATTTGTCTGTAATATTTTTAATTGTATGAATTAACATTTAAAAATTACAGTACATTTTTCACTTGATAAATGCCTTTATAGTTTATTATTTTTTCTTATTATTCATAACAAGTAGTTTTGTTACAAGTAAATCGTTTACCTTCAATAAAACAATTATGTGCTAGTCTTTGGAAAATTATATTTTACATTCACTAAATTATCAAGTTTGTTTTTAAACTTTAAATTTTAACTCATTTCTCATTAAAAATTTCAATTCACTCTTTGCCCTCAAAACGCGCTTTTCGTTTGAATATCTCGACATAAATAACGTTTAGGTTTTGCTTTCGATAATCGCTTCCCATTCGCAGCCAAACCGGTGTCGACAGTGAGAGAGCAGTAGTGCTGTCCGTCGGCCCAGAATCGCATTTAGAGAACGTTATTAATGAATAAAATATTTGCGATATTAAAAAGCACTCAATGTTTACAAACATTTCGCACATGTTTTGCATTGTTTACTAAATTATTTCATTAACTGCTATTCAGTTTTGATTTATAATTTATAAATTATAGATAAGTTATTAAACAAATATTTAAATTAATTAATTCAAAACAATCAGTTATTCAACTTTTCGCACATTTTTCGAGTTTTAAGTTTAAAAGTATTACTGTTTTCGTCAAATTTCTGCAAACGAGAGACGGAAACGAGTGCTTCGAGGCGTTGCACAGAAGAGGCGGTCATTCGCGCGATTCGGCGATGACTTATGCGAAGAGATTCTGCAGTTCTTGTCGTTTGAGGACTCGTTTCGCTTCGAATCGGTGGCCAAACAGTGGCGACAATGCGTTCATCGAAAGCAATACAAACTCGAAATCAATGAGAAATTAATGCAAAAACTCAATCGAAACGATCAAACCATTCGAAAGTCAAAGTTTAAGTCATTACTGAAAAAATGCGAAAACATTAATGAAATCCAATTCAAAGACTTTTTCTTTTCAAACCCCGAACTCGAGACAGTGTTTGCAATGATTACGAAGTATTGCGAAAATATCACTGCAATTGAGTTGTGGTTTGGCATTCAAACACTCGCGACGATTGACGCGTTTTTCGCGAAGTTTGGCCACAAATTGCGTCGAATCGACGCCTGCTTTGCGTTTCGACGGTTCGCCGCTTCGGCGCCGGATTGGCTGCGAATGTGTCCGCAATTGAAGAAAATGACTTCATATCAACTTATACCGTACGCTCAGTCGGAGAATAATCTAATTCTAACCCAGAAGTTAGCAAGAATTGATCTTGATGCATATTACTTAAACTTATACCCGAATGCATTCGAAACTGTTGTCGCTATTTGTAAATCGAGTTTAAGATGTGTTTCGGTTTATATGCATTCGGGTCTGACGGACGAGGCGTACAATGCGTTGATTAGCGGTTTGGCGCGAATGTCGGCTTTAATTGAATTGCAGTTATGGGTCGATTCGACTCAAGCGGTATCTATCGCCGAAATGTTGGCCCAAATCGGCCGAAATTGTAAACTAATAAAAAAGCTTTCGATATACGCCTTATCGGAGAACGGCTTTACCGAACTGTTGGCCGCGATTCCGGCGATCAATACGTACTTCAATCGCGTGACTCGACTCGAACTCAAAACCTTCGATAATATTGAGTTTGAATTCAGTAGTGAATCGTTGAGTCGATTAAAATATTTAACGCATTTATCGCTTGATATCGGAAATTCACATACGATTAACGACTCGTTCTTCGCCTCAATCGACAAACATTTACCGAATTTACAGTATTTGTCGATATTTAGGGCAAACATCACAAACAATGCGTTGATTTGTTTGCGAAAACTGCGATATTTGCGAACATTTCAACTCAAATATAATTCGCAAAAACTGCAGAAATTGTTTGTTTCGGAACTGTTTCGCCAAACGAAAAGACTTACAAAGGTTTCGATTACATGCTATTAAAGAGTTTCTTAACCATGCACTTTTTTCTTTTATATTTGTCTAGCACATTTTATATTTTGCATTATAGCTTGATATTTATCGATACTGTTTTACTTTATAATGATTTAACAACATAACTAAACTATACTATTTTTGTGCATTGATAATGTTTTATATTCATTAAAGTTTTTTTCCCCCAGAATACTGATTGAATTTTATTGTTATAATAATTCACTCATGTTGTTTTTTATTAAGAATTTGTTTATTTAAATAGCAAGTATATAATTGAAAAATTTTTACATATTACAAAATTGGAATTTCAACTTGCTGATTTTACTGAAATAATGTTTGAACAAAAGTTAATTAATGAAAACACTAATACATTGAAAAATAAACAAATAATTAAGTGAACAAAAAGAACATTTGATTTAAGTCTTTGATTTTTACACAAAATATTATCAATAATCGTCTCTTATTATCGAAATTTTTATTTAATATTAATTTCAATTCAAACAACACATCCGTAGCGCTCGATTCGGACACTATTGTCATTATTTTGTCAACAAATTTACGAATGTTTTCCCGATTCGGCCAATCATTCACATCGACAACACTTCGGGACTAATACTCTTCGAATTCTCTGGAATGGATGGAAACGGTTCGCAGTTTCGGACACTTTGACAGCAGATCCGAAACACTCGAATCGCTCACATTTTGCGCATTACTTTCGACGCGAAATGATTGCAAATATCGCAGTTTTTGCAAATAATTCAATGCATTGCCTGTTATATTTGCGTTACTTATCGATAAATACTGTAATTTCGGTAAATATTTGTCGATATCGATAAAAAACAAGTCATTAATAACACAGAAATTCGCATAGAATTCGAGCGACAAATGCGTTAAATGAGTTAAACCACTCAATGCTTGGCTGCGAAACTCGACGTCAGAATCGGTAATCGAAGAGAACGTGAGCTGCAGTCGAGTCAAGCCCTTGAAGTAGGCATTAATCGCTTCGATTATCGCCGACTCATCGCCCACTTCGTAGCTGTGATCGATGCCCAACACTAACCGCTTCACTGTTCGACAGCGGCGGCCGATTTGCGATAAATATTTCAGAAAATTCGCTTCAGTTTCGTCGCTTAAACTCAGCCGCAAGTCCACGAGCGCCGACATCTGCGCCAAACCCGTCGCCAACGCATTGAGCGCCGCATCACTCATATCGCTGTCCGCGTCGATCGAAATGGACGTTAAGTTGTGTTTCTGTTTGTCGACGAACTGCGCGAACGGCTCGACGTATTCGTTACGAAAACGAGTCGACAGTCTCTTCAATCCATTCGCGAGTAAAAGCTGTTTGTTGTGCAGAAAAACATCGCCGAAACCCAAACCATAGGAATTGATTGCATTGAGTCGTTCGCACGCATTCAGACACGAGATATATGAATGATCGCTGCCATACATGTTGTACATCACAATCGATTGCAATGTTTTCGCAAACTTCGCGCAAAACGTGCGAAACGTTTCGAATTCTATGGCACCCAATATGAGCACTATTTTCGTTATGTGTCGACAGTTTCGCGCAATCGAGTCATACATTCGGTCGATGAGCGGATAATCTTCGGAATAAATATACGAGAATTTAATCGACCGAATGAGCGGACATTTGCGTAGAATTTCTTCGAATCCATTCAATTGGTCTTCAAAGCAGGTCTTCGACCGCATTTGGCGGAAGAGTTTTTCAGTCATATCGAGTCGGTATCGGCGCTTATGTACCGATTGTCGCCACTGTTTGGCCACCGATTCGAAGCGAAACGAGTCCTCAAACGACAAGAACTGCAGAATCTCTTCGCATAAGTCATCGCCGAAGCGGTCGAATGAGTCTCTCATCGGTCGGCGCTCTTCGGCATCGCTTCGATTGCATTGTTTTGACGACATTTTCACTCAAATAAGCAATTAATTCAATACAACGACACAACACGTGATTATGATTTTATAATATGAGATAATAAAGTGATATATAAAATGTTTCGTGTTATTAATACACAATTTAATAATCAGTATATTAGTTAATTGTTTAGAATTAATTCGTGCCAATGAAGTCAACAATGACTCAACACATATCCAGTTCGCAAAACACGTGCGAAATGTTTGTAAACAAATGAATAGTGCAGTCAATATGAGGAGCCGTCGATAGATGACATTAAAATGCAATCATTTTCGAGTGCTGTTTGAAAAGCAATGCAAACATTCATTCATCGATTCACTCGTTTACACATCGAAACAAAAACTACTTTTTTATGCCTAATGTTTGCCTAACTTTCAAAACAGTTTTTTAAACTCGTGTTTCGCAACAATTTCAATATTACATTCCCAAGAGATTTTTATTATAAAGTTAAAATAAATCATACAGAATACTTATGCATTTCATTTTAAGTTTGTTATTAAAATAAACTAATAATTTGATTAATAAAAGCAGCATTGAACATTATTGGCAATAAAATAGTTAGCAATTAGTCTTCCAAGCTATCAACATATCGAAGCAATTAGTAATAAATGCATATTTTTATTCGTAAGCAAATTCATTTCAAAATTTTAACAGGTTTGTTTAACTAAATAACTAAATATTAATTAATTTTTGACATCAAATCAATTGATTAGTAATAACTTTCTCTAAATGCGATTCTGGGCCGACGGACAGCACTACTGCTCTCTCACTGTCGACACCGGTTTGGCTGCGAATTGAGTCAAACGGAAGTCATTGCAAAACTTTAAACTAAATTTATTTTTCGAATAACTTTAGTATAAAGTAATGGTTTGAGTGTTAATCGCGTCGAATATGCGCTTGACTTTACATTTATGCTGTTATTTCAATAAAATTAATTTATTATGTTTTCCATGATATAACAATTAATTTAAATATCATGTTTAAATTTAATTAATAAAATTTTAATTGATTTAGAATTTATTTCCATATTTGTGCTAAAAGTAAATACTTATTAAATGTCGAAAAATAATAATATAATCGAAAGAGAGTTTACAAGCGATGAAAGTGTTGTTTAGTTAAAGGTTTTGATTAAATAGCGATTTATTTGTGAAAACATTTCTCATTCACTCGTTTGCAGTGAAAACGCGCTTTACGTTTGAATATCTCGACATAAATAACGTTTAGATTTTGTTTTCGATAATCGCTTCCCATTCGCAGCCAAACCGGTGTCGACAGTGAGAGAGCAGTAGTTCTGTCCATCGGCTGAGAATTGCATTTAGAGAACATTATTACTGAACAGTTGTTTTGCTGTTTAAAAAACTTTGTTTACAAACATTTGTCACATGTTTTGCATCGATTACTGAATTACTTAATTGCTATTAATTTTTAAAAACAATTTAGTTTTTTCCGAATTTAATGAATGACTTAATTCCGAAACAATTTCACGATTTTTTGTGTAAACGTTTGCAAACGAGAGAACAAAACTAACGCTTCGAAGCGTTCACTTCCGACGAGGCGTTGACTATCGACTCAATGATCAGCGATAGGCGACTAATGCGGGACTCGATGTCGCGATTCGGCGATGACTTATGCGAAGAGATTCTGCAGTTCTTGTCGTTTGAGGACTCGTTTCGCTTCGAATCGGTGGCCAAACAGTGGCGCCGATCGACACATGAGAGACAATACAGACTCGTAATCGACAGTAACTTAATGAAGAAATTGAGTCAAAACGAGAAATTCTTAAACAAATCCGCATTTCTATCAATACTACGAAAGTGTGAAAACATAACTGCAATACAAGTGAATGCATACAAATCGGACGAAATAGTCGACAAAATCATGGATTTGAGTGCAAAGTATTGCGAAAACATCACTCAAATGGACTTTAGTTACGGCTTTAAGAACAGCGCAACTATTGAACGATTCTTCGCGAAGTTCGGCCACAAATTGAAACGCATTCACACGACAGGCCTATCGGGACATCCCATCGGTGTAGTGCAGGAGTGGCTGAGAATATGCCCTAAACTGCGAGAATTGCACTGTTCTTACGGCCAATCACTCCGACTGTTCGCGACTGTCGACAACGAATTGGTTTTAACGCAAAAGTTGGCGAAACTTCACATCTATTACAAGAATGAAGACTCGAATGCATTCAAAGCGATTGCCGCTAATTGTCGGCAGAGTTTGCGAAGCGTTACTGTCGTGTCGTATACGTGTTGGTCGGACGCGACAGTTGACGCGTTCAACGCATTGGGCGATGGATTGGCGCAGATGTCGGCGCTAATCGAATTGCAATTGCGGTTCGTATCGATCAATGACATCGATATTTGCGGAAATGTGGCGAAAATCGGCCGAAACTGTACGCAATTGAAGAGACTTTCACTACATATCTGGTTTTGCAATAGATTACCGAAATTCGAGACAACGGTCGCAGCGATTGCTAAACAAATGAAACGCTTGACTCGACTCGAACTCAAAGCGAACACTAGAGAGACGTTTGTCTTCAGCAGCGGATCGTTGAGTGGATTATCGCGTTTAACGCACCTATCGCTGCAATTCGCTTATAATATGAAAGACTCGTTCGTCGCCTCAATTGACACACATTTACCGAAATTACAGTATTTGTCGATATATTGGGCGGACGTCACGGAAAGAGTTCTGAATTGTTTGCGAAAACTACCGAATCTGCAGTCGTTTGTCGTCGCAAGGGATCAGCAAAAACTGTGTCGACCGAAGTTTGTGCGACTTTTTCACAAATTAAGCATTGCTACGAAAAATTAAGCATGTTGCGATTAATGTTAGGCGAGTATAACACCGATTCGATACAAATAAAATACCTAAACCTGTAAGCGCTTTCATATTTATCAAGCATTAATTTTTCTTAATATGCAGGTTTATATTACGGATAAATATTAATAAATTAGAATTTTTCATTTAATAACCAAGCTGTTTTAATTGTTCACTGTCTAAATTCACTATCAGATCGAATTTTCCCATTTTATTGCAAATATATTTAGTAATTCTGTTTTGAATTTTGTCTATCATTTCTGTTTGTGTTTGTATTCGATTATTTAGTACGAATTGAATTACAACAGATGTCTAAACGAGTTTCTATATCTTGACATGTATATTTTTAGAGCCGAATTCAAATTGTTTAATTGTATATTTTTATAATTGTACTGTTTATTTGAACAATGTAATTAGTAAAATAATTGATAAATTTAATTGCTGTTTAAATAATTATGTTTATTCAGATTAATAAAGCTAATATAAATAAATAAGCTTTATAATTTTTATTTCAAAACTAATTTTATATTTAATCAAGATTACGTCGATGACCAGATAGTATCGATTAGACATGCTAAGTTTTTAAACGTATTTATATAGTAAATAAAGCCAAACGACTCTTATAATTCTCACTTAACATAATGTTACTCCGAAAATTTCACCAAGTCTATAAGTTCTCTCAAGCAGAAGTGTAGAGTTTATAATCTAGTAATAGCTACAGTGGCCGAGTGGTTAGAGCGCCCTATCATTTAGAACATATCTATGCCCTGAGTTCGAATCCCGAATATGGCAAGATGTTTTTTGCATTATAGCTATTTTTGATCTAATTTTGATACTTTTTTTGCAAAAATAAAACATAAATGCTAGTTTCGAACCCGGGCTTTCTTACTGAGAGTCGCGCATGCTAACCATTACACGATCCTATTCATCTTATAATGTTAAACTAAAAACTGATATTTAATCAAGGTACAGTATATGACTAAATATAAAAGCATCGATTAGACATGGTAAGTTTTTAAACGCATTTATATAATAAATAAATTCAAACACAATATACAATTGAACTGAAAGTTTATTTCTGTTTTGAAAAAACATTTCGATTTAGTTAATACAAAAATCTATATTTATATAAATATACAAAATCTTTATTTTATACAACAATTCAATATTTCGAAAAGAATTACTTAAAATAAGTAGAAAAATAAGTGTAAAGTATAGCTCACTTATCGGCGAACGAGAAAAATGGCAAAAATCGTAATTCTTATGAATTGAACGAAAATTTGATTTCATTTACAATTCAGTCGTTTCGAGGTTTCGAAGACTTAACTGATTTAGTGACTGATTCTGATTGGCGTTTAGGTTATGATTGTTCGCCAAATGAGTGCCAATTAATGCGAATTAATGTTAAAATTCTTCTGATTATTGTTGTTGTGATTATCGGGTGAATAGGATTCGATGTAAACGTTACTAACGCTGCGATTGCCGACATTCCCGACATTGGCGACGGCGTTGGCGGCGATGAGTCGGCCGTTCGTTAGTCAATAGACGAGACGTTCGGATGCGTTGTCGCGGATATCGTACACAGAGTTTGCGTTTCGGTGTTTGCGTCGAAAGCGATGCCTAACCGGGCGTTCAGTTCACGTATGGCTATAAATGGCTATAAAATCTAATTCAAACAATCGATCGGTTAATCACAAGAACTCGAAGTTTCGCGCATTTGTCGATCAGATCCGAAACACTCGAATCGCTTACTTTCCGTGCATTCCATTCAACGCGAAATGTGTGCAAAGATCGCAGTTTTGACACGAAATTCAATGCAATGTCTGTTATATTCGCGATATTTATCGACAAATATTGCAAATTCTGTAAATGTTTGTCGATATCGACGAAAAACAAGTCATCGATTGCACAGAAATTATTTCGCGAATTAAAAAATAGCGTTAAATGTGTTAAACACTTAAAACGTCGAAACGCATGAATCGAAAGCGTCGATTGAGAGCAGAGACTAAACGCGAGCTTCAGTCGCGTCAAGCGATCGAAGTGTTCGCCAATCGTCGCAATCGTATTCCGAAAACCTGTTTCATTCAAATCCAATCCGTAGCTGACGGACAAACACTTCAATTGCTTGCAGTTGTGACCCAATTGTCGCAATCGATCGGTCGCTAATATTTCGTATCGGAAATAGACGCTGAGTTCGACTAAAGCCGATAATCGCGTCAATCCATTCATTAATATATTGAACGCGTTTTCAGTCAAGTCTTCGCAGACGTGAAGGCAAACACTTTTAACACTCATTTCACAGCTTTCGGCGAACACTGCGAACGCATTCGAGTCGTCGTTCCCGTAATTGAAGAGAATTTTCGCCAACTTTTGCGCTAAAATCAAATCCGTTTCGCAACGAATGACGCGTTTCTCGAATCGAAACACAGTT
>JAQIXC010002687.1:0-10349 GCA_034697605.1 Metabelba pulverosa
TGTATTAAGTATTGCGTCTATTCACCCGTTAGTGCCATAACATAGTTGCCAGAACCAATATTTCTGTATTAAGTATTGCGTCTATTCACCCGTTAGTGCCATACCTAATACAAAAATGCCAAAACATCAACGTCGGGGTGTTGTGTTCGGCGGTCGGCTTCGATACAATGCCGCCGAGGCTTCCAGGGGACGACCAGATGATTCTGCGGACCATTCGCTCGACGTGTTCGCAAACTTGTCCTTACGATCGAACTCGCTGATCTAACCATTCGATTGATGAAATCGCTTCGAAACGGATATTCGCGATTTCGCCAGATTTTCCAAAATCTCGAAACCTTCGAGATCGCGATCCTTAGTATTCGCCCCCAAGCGAGTCGAACTTCGCGATCTTGAAGTTTTGTCACTTCACTCCAGATTTCAATCACTTCAGTCGTCTCGATATTGGAAGCATTCAGTGGAGCGACTGAATCGTCGCCTTCGTGAACGTTACGGTTCTTACGAGCGACTCTCTTGACTGTCCGGCGCTTACGAACATTTGTTTTTGCAAAGTTTGCGTTATCGTAGCGCTCACTCGAAATTTCGCGGTCTTGAATGTTTTCTTCATATGTGACGCCTAACGGGCAACCGCGAAATACAGCAGCTTTCCGTTCGTCCGACACATTCGTTTCGGCGGTGTGGTCCACTTCCGCCCATTTGGCAAAATCACAACAAACGATGCTCGGCTTCTCGATGGCGTGGACCAATGTGGGACAACGTAAGCCATCGTCTTCTCGAACGTGCGTTCCACTCATTTGGCTGACCAGTGAATCGCGTTGACGAACGAGCCACTGGTGCCGGAGCTCCAAATGATGTCTATCGCTGTTCAGCGCCTCGTATGCAATTTCGATGTCTCGGAGTTTTTGGGTGAGGTCGTCGTTGGCGTGAAGTACGACTTTTCGCTCGGCCAACAACTCCTCCGTCGAAACCCTACTCGACGCGACCGCTTCCTTCAGCGTCCGAACTTCTCGGTTCCGAACCTCAAGTTTCTCGCTGGTCCGGGCGGCATCTTCGACGCTTGCTTGTTTTTCGGTTTGGGCCAAAACCAATCTTCTGTTGAGCTCTTTGTTCTCGCGAATTACCATATTTCGCTCTGACAACAGATCCTGAATCTCGAGTTCATGCGATCCGATCGTTGTCTTCGACTCGAACAATTCCTGAGCTCGAACGTCCAGCTCCGCGTTGTACTGACGCTTAGCTGACTCGGCCTCATCTTCGACTCGGCGAACTGTTGACTGAAGTTCGGCGACTTCTATCTGCAACTTCGCAATCTTCCGATCCTTCGACACAATGTCGGTCATCGTTTTTACTTTGAGTTCAAGCTGTGCGTCCTCTGCTCGCTTCTCATAGATGGACAACTGTGTCTTCCCTCGCTGGACCTCTATCTTCAGGGTTTTGATGTCGAACTTTAACCTCAACGTCAAGTCATCGCAATCATCGTCTCGAAGATCTGACCGCTTCACTACGTCTACTCCGTCCCCGAATATCGTCCGCAACAGCGGTAACGGAACCTTCCGCACCGCGATGTCAGTGTTCGACTGACTCCTGTTCTCCAACTGAGTCTCTTGTCTTCTATTCCCGTCTCGCGAGTCTTCTTCACCTCCGCGGTGTTGATCCTCACCTCCACTCGGTCTCTCCCGCTGAATACCGCTTTCAGCAAACTCCTCGTCAAACATTTCCTCAATTCCGGCCAATTCACTCTTGGCGGCGGCGGTGCCCTCTGCTTCAAGGCCTGCGATCTTGCCGATGATCCTCGTCGTCTGATCGACCTTCGTCTCCGACGAACTCAAACCAAGCGCACAACTTAGGTCACGCATCTGATTTGCGCTTAAGCGACACAGCTCTTTGACTGAAGCCATCGTCGACTTCCGGAAGAGATTTGCAACGAGTAGTGTTTTGGAGTTTAACGTGGATTGCGATACCACTTCTGATGTAGTCTTCGAGTTCGCGAAGATTCACTAGCACCAGAAGATATACACAAACACGGCGTAAACCACTTCTGATTAAAATGCTTTATTTAAAATAACAACATAAAATACAAATGTCAGGCTATACACAAAGGCATTAAAAGAACGGAGAGATCACACGCTCTGTGAGACTCCTGAAACATACGCTGAGACTGATCGGCCGTCAGCTCAGCCTAAGAGAGACTAACTCGTAATGGCGAGTGTGAGCCCTTATATAGCGGAGAACTTCGTGACCTCCGATTCCAACACTCGTCACTATCAATCTTGACGTACGCGAAGGTCATGACTCGCCTCAGAGTCATGCCCGGGATCTCAACCTTGAATGTTCGAGTCATAGAATTCTCATTGACTACAACATAATACAAAAGTATTGGTTCTGGCAACTATGTTATGGCACTAACGGGTGAATAGACGCAATACTTAATACAAAAATATTGGTTCTGGCAACTATGATATGGCACTAACGGGTGAATAGACGCAATACTTAATACAAAAATATTGGTTCTGGCAACTATGTTATGGCACTAACGGGTGAATAGACGCAATACTTAATACAAAAATATTGGTTCTGACAACTATGTTATGGCACTAACGGGTGAATAGACGCAATACTTAATACAGAAATATTGGTTCTGACAACTATGTTATGGCACTAACGGGCGAACACAACCAATACTTAACACAGAAATATTTATTGTGTCGCAAATTCGAATAAATTCTTTACGACAATCCGATTAACTGCGATAATTATGTTCGGTTTTAATTTGTCAAGCATTATTTTGCACTAAATTATAAAGATAATTTATATTCATCTAAATAAAAATACACTTTCTAAATACACTAATAAAATACATTTATTCGGTTTGATTGAGTTTAGCATATATGAGCATAATGTTGTTAAATCTAGCTCGCTACAATATTTTAGCGAAATTAGCCAGTTTAAAACTAGTATAACCCAAATAGCGATATAATCAGCATAGTTATTTAATCTCTTTATTATGACTATATCTAGCGCAAGTTTAAATAATAATGCATAAATAGTTGAAAACGAAAATAAAACTATATAACTAATTCAGATAATTAATACTATAGCTAAGTAAATTTTTAGTTTTTTTTTCTAAATATTAAGTTTAGGTTCTTAGCAAACATCTCAATTATCATGTAGCCATTTGCGCTGATTTGGTATAAAATTGCCACTTTTAATAGGATATGAATTGTATTTAACAGCAAAAATATTGACAACCATGTGGTTGAATTGCCAAAATATCTTTGTATAAATTCATCAGGGCTGTTTATTATCCATGCTGCATTAATAACCTAGCCAAGTATCTTTAACCATGATAAAATTAACCCATAATTTCTGTAAAATTTGTTTTGCGATATCTTTCCTTTCGAATCGATTACGAGTCCACCGAATGTGAGACCAATTATGCGATGAATTGCAACCAAATATAACATTTGTTTTAAAAATTTATTTTTCATATTTGTGGTAAAATATTTCTTAATAAATTAGCGTTGTAAGTATTGAAAGATAGTGGAAATTTCACTTGAAAGCTTTATGAAATCTCACTGAAATTTTCACTCTTCATTGCATTACATTTAATAATAGTTTGTTAAAACTAACTAGTTTTAATTAATTAGCTAATAATAATGATAAATCTTAGTTTAGTAATGGTAATAATAGCAATAGTAATAATAAAACAACCAATTTAATGTTAAATTAATCAAATTATAAAATATATGTTTAGCTCTCTATTGTCTTTATATTATACTATGCAAAGTGAAAGTTTCAATCGTTCAGTGAAACTTTCAGTGAAACTTTCACTCAAAAATAAATTTCACTGAAATTTACAACCCTATAATTAATTATTAATAAATCAAAATATATTTTGCATCAATTGAATGATTTATATCAATTAAAATCAATTTGTAAATTACATTCATAAAATTACAAGATCTCGCATAAGTTAAAAAATAAATATAATTTAATTAAATTGATATGGAAATTTAAACTGTCTATTGCCAACATTATTGTTTTAGGAGATAGTTGAAACTTATTGAATAAAATTTATTGATTGAAAACAAACTAATACAACACACAATATAAAAACACTTAAATGTTATAAAATAAATAGAATATGCTTACTTGCTTTATTCAATATTTTACCTGTCGTATTTATAAGCAAATATAATTTAATTACAAAAATAAATTTATAAATAGATTTATTTAAGTTTACTAATATACTTCGGTAGCTTATATACTAAAATATAATTATGCAAAATAAACTTGCTTCTTAAATATTAAAATACAAAACATTTTATTATTAAAATATTAAAATACAAAACATTTTATTATTAAAATATTATAAAACATGATTGATTTTAAGTAAAACCATTTACAGTAATTTTTAAATTCATTAATTGACATATATAGAGTAATTACAATATATATCACAAATTCGGCGTAAATAATTATTATACAGTAATATTTTTATTATAAAATATCTATAATCTTATTATTAAAACTAAAATGTTTGTGATAAATATAAATAAACACTGATAATACTTAGAATATATTATTATTAATATAAATAAACGTAATCATTAGAGCAGATAAATACGCAATTACCTATTTAATAAATTTATTAAGTTTATTTGAATTTGAAACAAAATAAATATTAATATATGAGTTTACCTCGTAGCATTTAGAAAAACTTATTGTAAAGAGTGATCCACATGAGAAACCAATTTTCTTATCAGCAACTAGCTCAATTAAAGATAGTATCTTGATAAAATAGACAATGTTATAAATTATAAGTTTATATAACAGTAATTAAAATTATTGAACAAACTATTAATTACTTTTAAATTTTGCGCATTTAGTGCAAAGCGTTTGCGCGACGGCATCGGCTGTCGGAGAGCATCGCGTAATCGCAAAACAATCAATCGATTCAATACGTGATACGAGCGAAACGACTCGTAAGATACGGTCGATATCTTCAGTATAATAGCAAAGAATATAATCATGCTAATAACTAGAAAATAGATCCAAACGGCTTTATATATGCTCGATAGTGGCTTAAAAATTAGCATGATAATAATCATGAGAATAATCGAGCCGTGCAGATTCCAAAAAAGCGAGATAAAAAATGCAAAAAACGACTTGTTGTATTCGTCGATCTGGCGATAGATCGCGTGAAACTGCTGTATAAAGTTAATATTAATACGAGATCGTTTGCTATTTAGCAAGTTTGAATTTAGTTTGCGAATGCGGTAGCTAAAATAATCGCAATTCATGTAGAGATAGAAGAGCTGGTAGTGGAATAGGTTGAAGTTGTACATATAAATAATTGTGCAGTGTAGTGCCCAGGGAATGGTGAAAAACAAATTGACGACAAGTGTTCGGTAGAATATGAGCGGAAATAATGAGATTATTAATCCAGTCATTGGTATAACGAACTCATTATTGATGGCCAAGTGTTTCAGTATTACTCTCGAGAGACCCGATAGACGGCGAATGTACGTCTCGTCCGACTGGTCGGTGAGGCCAACGCTGGCCGGAGTGCGTCGTCCGGACAACATCTCAAACAGGTTTAGATGTGTGGCCCGAACGGCCTTTTGGTAATTGTAGTAGTAGTGTGCCTGGGTGGCTAACAATATCATTTTATAAATTATCCATATATAATTAATTTCATTTAATTACAATTTATAATGTTAAATTATTGTCTAGTGTTTTTAATAGTGTTTATCATACATACCAAGCACCATTAATGCAAATGCAATTTGTAGCCAAGAATACCATTTGGTGACACCGAACAGGTGCGCGAACTCAGCCAACACGACCATAACGTACGAGTCTTCCGGTGCGAACATACAGATCGCGAAGCGTATGATATGTGTTGTCCAACCGATAGCGACGAGCAATGGATTGAATATTCGAAGTCTCATCTCATCGACGCTCTCGATGTCATCGCTTCGGTTGAGGAGAACACCCGCTCTAAGCAGTAGACTGTCCGCCCGTTTTACGATTAGGTCTTCGGGTAAACGTCGGGTTGGTTTGAATTGTTGCTATATTTAGTGCAAACATACAGTATATTATGTACAAATAGAGTATTTTAAAACAATAGGTAATATAATAAATTATGTTATATAATGTATATGCTGCATATTAACACTAAGTATTATAAATAATAAATCATTAATATTGGCAATATTTACAAGATGTAATAATGTTCAAGTGACATTTACCTTTTGATTATGATCAAATAGCTCAACCGTTTTCGCCATTGCATTATTTGTTTTAATCTATTTATATGAGTTATGTAAAATTATGCTTGCAAAGTTAAAAACACTAAATCAATTTGAAAGTAAATTTAAATTAATTCTAGTTTTAAATAAATTAATAATATGCTATATACACTTTTATCAATATTTATTAATATATATTTTAAACAGTATTTAATAATAAGTTATAAACCTACTTGCTGAATTTGTTTATTCAACTGACTATTTTTGTTTTTATTATTTTGGTTATTATTATTGTTAGTTTGCATATCGGCGTCAAAATCTTCAATTATTAAATTTTCGGTCTCATTCTTATTAAGCTTGATAGCATTTACAGGAATTGATAAATAATCAAGTTCCATTATTTTGACAATATTTATTAGAATATTTGTGAAAAATTATAGTTATAAATTATTCACTATATATGATGTATTATTATATTATTTTAATAAAAATTATTAATTTTATAATATAGTTTTTAAATAATTATATAAATATAATAATTGCAAAATAAATATTTATATTGCAAAAACTAAATATTTTAATTCAATGTTATCTTTATATATTCATATAACAAATATTGACAAAGAAATTTATTCTAGCAAGTGTATATTAATGACGTTTAAACTAATATTGATAAATAAATTTTATAATTTATTATTTAAACTTTTTGAAAACACCATAAAATTATCTATATCTTTGCGTCAAAAATATTTCGCCCATATATTTTACTTTGTTAATTGTACATTGTAAAAACGATAAATCAAATAATTATATACAAATATTTTTAATTTATTATAAAATTTATAATTTATAAAAATAAATTATCTTAAAAATACATTAATTATAAATTATAAAGTTAATTTTGCAACTGTATGCGCTCGGATATATGCCATAATACAATTCAGTTTATTGATTACTTGGACTACAAACTCACCCAGACACAATACGAATTTAGGCATTGAAGATATGTATGTTGTACTAATATTTATATTCATTTGAATTAAGACATTTTTAGTTTTTATGGCTCAAAATGCGATTTTAATGATTACCGCAACTATAGTTTAATAAATCACAATATATTAATATTTTTGTAAAATGCTAAAATATAAATTACTTATTATAGCTATTATTTTATTTATAATATTAAATATTGCAGATTTGAGTATTAGAATAATTTAAGAATTTATAAAATAGCATTTTTACCAAGTAAAAATTAGCAACTCATATAAAAATAATCAAATAAAAACTATAACTATTATTTAAATAATGATAAGTTATATGATTCATAATTATTAAAGTAATTTCACTTACAAGCAGGTATAAATAATATTCTTAGTTAATTTAGCTATTAGCTTTTATTAATTTCATTGTTAATTCTAATTACTCTGTTATATTCTATCTATCTATCTAGCTGCAAATAAATTATTCTATACAATAAATTATTTGTTTTAGATTTTGTACTAATATTTTATGTTTTGTGTAATATTTTACGTAACGTTATAGTGTTAAATATATACAGAGTAGGTATTAGAATACAACTTGCTGATATGAAAAGTGATCTTGATACCGGTTTGAAAATAGCATAATGTAAAAGTTAGGTGTATGCTAGGTTACATGTTAGTTTACATGTTAAGTTGCACAAATTAGGAATATAACATAATATATTATTGTTTAATAACAGTATTCATTTAATGTTTTAAAATATTAATTTGCAATACCATTTTAATTTTATACATAAACTAATAAAGCTAAAATTAAGAAAGTGCTAAATTATTCGCACTAAATTAGACGATGGACATGGTCGGAAATTTTATGCAGCTCAGTTAGTGGTTTGAAACAGAATAACGGTATAGTTTAATATAAAAATGAATATCTAAATTAAAACAAATAATTACAATTAATTGTTACAAATAATTAAATAATAAATTAAATATATATCAAGAATTTTGAACCGGAATGAGAGTAGTCTTCCGAATGTCGGCAAAGCCTCCGAAAGTGAATCCGAATTTGGTTTTACGCGAAGTGTTGGCAAACATTAGCCAATCATTGGATTCCGATTCCGACGACGAGTTCGACGACAATCGGTCCAAAACTGCGAATATTTTCTCTGACTTTTCGTGAGTTAAACCACAAATAAAGCAACTGATTAGTAGTTGAGTAGATAAGGACATAGTGCCCAGGGCAAGTATCTGGGTGAAAACACGCAATTCTTTATTCGTTTTGGTTTGTGAGAGCGCATAGACGTTAAACATAACCGAATATATCGTATGAATTAGAGTTGAGACGAGATTTGGTGCCAAATGTGAGTCGAGTTTTGCAATTGTGTCGCGAAAACTGACAAAACTTTTCCGATTCTCTGATATTTTATTCACCATTTGTTGGCTTTTGTTTTGCAAAGTTGTTATGAAAACTAGAGTTAAATATAAACATTATATCTAACATATTATAGAAAATAACTATATATACTGTAATATATTAGAAATTAAATAAAGTGTACCGTACGTTTTGAATCAGGCAAGCAATTATTTAGATTGTTAATTATGTAGTCAAGTTGATGCCAGTAATAAATTGATACAAGCCAAATTAACATAGGAATAGCCCATATACCAATATAATCAAAATAGTTTAGTGTTAATTTTATTACTTCAATTGCTGGCCGAATTTGTGCAGTTAATGAATAAATATTTACTGACGTCAATAGCAATACATAAAATAACCATACAAATAATATGATAAACATGGTCAGTGTTAGCTTTCGGCTATTAGCTGGAATAAATGCTTTGTAAAATGTTTGAATAATTATGTAGCCATTAACATTAATTTGATAGAGAATAATTAGTTTGACAATAATTTGTAGCATGAACATAATTGAGAACATGATAGGTAACATTAGAGTTGAATTGCCAAAATATTTTTGTTTAAATTCAGACGAATGTTCGATAACCCATATCAAGTGATATATCTCAAGAATGATTTCTAATCCGGATATAATAAACCCATGATATCTGTAGTATTTGTTTTGCAATATCTTTCCGTTCGAACCGATTATGAGTCCACCGAATGTGAGACCAATTATGCGATGAAATGCAACCAAACATTGAATCGGTTTTAGATTTGAAACTTTGATTTTATTTTCCATATTTTGAATTAATCTTAAATTATATACTTCCAGTTATTAGTATTATTCCAGTAATACCAATTCCAGTTATTAGTTTTAGAATTGATTTTGATAAAATAATTTTTAGATTTATTTTATGAATAACAAGTTATTGCAAATCTTTTTATATGCAATTATAAGTATAGAATGAATTTAATATTTTAATGTTGAAAATGGAATAAAATTGATTTATCAGTGTTATAAATATAAATTTATTAAAAAAAACAATAAATATGTTTAAAATAAATATATGGATTATATAACCAAAGTTAACAGAAAAATATAGTTTAATCATAAAAGTATGATAAGTTTTATTGTATAAATCAAATTCATTTATAATAAACTAAAATTCATAATAAACATAAAATATATTAAATTTTTATTGATTATTATAAAACTGATTATATTTTGATAAAATAAACATATTTTTATAACTAAATAAAATGCGTATAACTTATTATACTTTAGAATGATTAGTTTTATAAAGTTATTTTCAGAATTTATATTTCGTAATATTTATTGAAAATATTTATAATAAAAACAGTGTAACTGTAAAACTACAGTATAAAAACAGTAAAAACTATGTATATTTAGATGCCACATTACAAACATTAAACATTAAAAGCATAATAACAATCAATAATACAAATAATTTAACTATTAGAAAACAAAGATAAAACTGTGCATTGTACAGTGTACAATATTGGCGTAAAGAAAAATTCACATTTAATAATATTTAGATATCTCATATGTTTAAGCAAAAGTTTAAATATTATAAAATAACAAGACTGCCCAGTATGACTTCAATAGCTTTGATACAAATTCCATAATATTTAGTTGATTTTAATCATTAATTTATTGAGCATATACTGCAAGATTAATTAAGTTTGACCACTCATATA
>JAQIXC010002688.1:0-10349 GCA_034697605.1 Metabelba pulverosa
TATTTAAGTATAGATGTTTAATTTAAAGTAAGTTTCAATGGCATACGGCATTACACATACTAGTACGTGTTACCTGTCAAGTAGGAATTATATAATTACATATGTAATTAAAGCATTATTCAAATTCTACATATCAATTTATACACATAAAATCTATAGATGTGTCAATCTATAAACATATTAAATGTTAATAATTATTTATTAAAATATAATTTTGACACAAGTATATAAATTAACAATATATCTGAATCAAAACAATCTTGATTAAACAGTAATTGAAAGACTTGGATCAATGCGAAAACCTTTGCATTTTTCCAACCATGCGGTCGATCTATGCGGGGTTCCGCATAGTATGATTTTAAACGGATTCCACCATGCACCATCCACGCAGTCGTCGAAACTTGGCAAGTCATACGGACAATCGTTGCGTCCATACAAACGGCATTCAATTGTGATAAAATCGCCCATCAATATAAACACAATCAATGTGCGAAACAGCATGATTATTTGTTGTAATCTGAAATTTATTTTTTAATTAAAAATCAGTATCAAAGAAGTAACCTATTTCATATAATTATTAATATATTACATAAATTTAAATGTAAATTTAATTTATTGTTATATTTATGTTTGAAAAAGCTTCTTTTAACATGTACAGTATGAGCAAACGACTTTTATGCTATAAATTTATCCAGTTAAATAACACGTAGAAAATATTATTAAACGATAATTAAAATATTTCTAGCAACATTCAGCATTAGTCATAAATTATTATAATAAATTTTTAACATACTTATAATTGATTATATATTGCTCAAGATTTTAGAAATCTAATTGGAATTTTATTCACATAATTTAATGCCGTTCAAAAGTCTTTATTTATTTTGATAAAATAATATAATGTAATGTGAGATCATTGCGAATTAAATGCTATGTCAAAATCATTCGTGCAGCTTGCTAAATATATTCTCGCATTATATTTAATAACCAAATTAAAATTTCTATTCTCTGTAAAGTGCGAACCTGAATTAACAAGTCAATTTCGATAATTTGTAATAAGGAAATACCAGCAACAGAACATAGAAAGGGGGACAAAAATAGCAATATTTCAGTTTACCACGAATTTGATAAAGGACATTGAGCTGAACTTATTATATTATCGATTTAGCAATAATATTTAATTTTATTCTATAATTTATTCTGATTCAATATCGAAATAATAATATTGACTTATTTGACAATTATCACAGTGTGTGTTATCAAGATTTAATTCTGTAAATTTGGTCCGCCCTAAATACCAATAATATTTAATTAGATATATTTATTATGATGGCAGGTATATTAATTTCATTATTGCCATGAAAATGTTTTATTATTTTAGTTTCAAATATAATTTTTAAAAATGAATTGTAAATATGAATATATTTATATTTTTATACTGTAAAAATAATTTTAAGTATAAAAACTAGGGCTTGCCTATTTACCGAGCTGTAGTTACGACCGCTTTTCAGCAAGCCAGAATGTGTTGTTATCAAGATGAATTAGCTAGACATAAATTGTACGAATCTTGGTAACAACACATTCTGGCCTGCTGAAAAGCGGTAGCCTTAGAAAAATTTTGTTAAAAATTTGAAATTTCCCTATACCTTAACATTAGAATCAATATTTCAGAAAATCAAATTTCGAAAAATATGCATCCTAAAATTAAAATAACTACTATTTTGTGTAAAATGTGATCTAAAATCAAAGTTGCATTGTTAATTTATTAAAATCAGAAATTTTTAAGAATCACTATGCTTCTTTTTAAATTTTTATATTCTATAGATGCGGAGGTCGGCTCTGAATCATTTGAGTATAATTCACCAAAATCACCAGGATGGAATTTGTATTTTATATATTCATTTAATTTATTTAAAGATAATTCTCTATTTAAATGTAAATGTTAATAATATTTTAAATATATATGTTATATTAATATGTTTCAAAATATAATTAAAATTAACGAATTGATATTTATTTATTTATTTAAACATTTTATAATGAGTTAAATATATTTTTATAATTAGTAATATATTGTCTAACAAAAATGTTTAAGTTATTTTATTATTATATGCGTACAAAATTAAAAGTATAAAAATATTTGAAAAACAATAAATTAAAATTCGCGGAAAACAACATTCTTATTAAGCAATTATTTTAATATTCATTTATTAAAAATGCTATTCAAAACTAATTAGTTTTAATAAAATTACATTGAACAAATTTTATTATTATAAAAAACAAATAAATATAAATTAACATTTAAATAGCAATTTAATAAAGAAACTGAATGTTAACCGTGTTATATTTTTATTGAATAAAATTTAAAAAGATTTATATAACATTGCTCTATTGTAATTTGCTTGTATTGAAAATAAGTTATTAATAGTGTGATAACATATTGAGAATGCTAATACTAATTTTAATCGCTTTGCAACAATTTGGTCAAGGCAGTTTAGCCCGCGGCTTATTGTCATTAAACAGATACGGGGAACATTGCCTGGGTCCGTGTCTACATGCTACTGATAATGGCAACAAATATGGATGGTGTCGGGCAAATAATCAAGTAAAATCCTATCCGAAAAATTATTAAATTATTTTATGCTACTATATTAAAATGAAATATATTATATGAAAAATGAGTTTGTAAACAAAACAAACAGCACAATTTTCCTAGTTGCTAAACATATCAAGTAATTAAAAATAATTTCTAAAATCTATAGTCGTATTAAATCTTTTAAAATATGTAATACTACGGAATATTATGCTACAATTTCTGTTAATAGCGTCGTTGGGAATACTGTTCAGAGCGCGAAGGCTATACAGTTTATAATGATGAATGCGGTGACGGTTGCGGTTTTGGTGGTTATAATTATATGTCGTGCTATGATAGTTACGCTTTTGGTACGTATATGTGATTTTTAATCAAAGTAATTTTTTTATTATAAACTATTCATTTTATTTTATTTAATATACTATTTTTAAAATTATATAACGAGGTAAATAAGGATTTTAGTTATATAAAATATTTTAAAAACATAATTTTTTCTAATTTAAATGTCAAGAAAATATTATATTTTAATTAATGCATTAAAATTATAATCTAGGTATAATACCTGCTGGTTGGTGGTATTGTTCGAAAAAAGTCGCGGCTAGTGATTGGTTCGAACCAATTATATGCAAGAACAATTATTACTGCAGCTCCGCATGCAAGATTAGTAGTCGTGGTTTTCGCTGGTGTTATGTCCGGAAAGGTGCAGGTTGGGATTATTGCGAAAAACCAGAACCGGCGCCATTTGATAAGCCAAATTATAGTGGAAACTTGCTGAAATTTTCAAAAACCAATTCAGCAAAGTGTCACTGTCATGCTAGAGTTTATATTAAACATAAAGCTATTACCCTAACATGCTACGAACCACATCTCACAAATTCTGACCATATATTTATAACATCCCATATTGAAGAATCAGATGAGCTAGTTGGTTTTACAGACAAACAAGCATTGATCGGATTTGAGCATTTATTTATTCCATCAATAAATAATTTCTTTTATACACCATGTATAGATAAGAATGCAACATTGTATTACAAAGAATTGGTACCAATAATCATGGAGGATGCTTGCTTACACTTTCCCGATCGTTGTCTAGCGAAAATGTTCAGTACAATTAATTTGTGCCCCGACATTCGTTTTCAAAAAATTTATTAATGTTACGTATCCCTTATGATTAGAAATTAATCATGCTCTAAATATAAAATGCGTTCTTATTATAAATTTAAATTTTACTTTGATCAGTCAAGTGATAAATATTGTTATTTAAATTAATTAATTAATATTTTCGCGTTTATTAAATATGATTATATACTAATTAGTAATTAACAATTAATTTAATAACATTAATTCCAGTATTAAAATCAGAATTATAATGTATTTATAAATTTGATTTTATTAATAAATATTTAATTATTTAAATAAGTTGATGAATTAACCTGGAAACATTTGCATAATTTTGTTCGGCCGACTGTCGGTAGTGTTCGCGCTTCTGGTGCTATCGACGCATTGGCGCTATTATAGCTCCTATTTATGGAATTATTTGGTAATACTTGTGACTAAATCTACGCAACGCTTAGTCGCGAAGTGCGACCGAAAGCTATTACTCGGCGTTTGGCTGCTGTCGGCGACCGTTCTCTCCATTCAGTTCTGCAATCATTTATTGGATTCTCTGATTCGCTGAACCGCTCAGTCGTGTCGATACTCTCGACGCGTTGGCCGCAGAGCCGGACATCAGAATCGCGTCGAATGAGTTCAGTTCACTCGTGTCGTACGTACGAGAGATAACTCGACAAATGTTTTATTTGTTTTAAAGAGTAATAAATTAAAACATTATTATTATGTTTTGAATTCGAGTTTTGTATTTATTTTGTGATTATTTATAAAATACTGATATTATTTACGAAAACCGATTGAATTGAATTCGATTTAATGGACAGAAAATACAATATAAATTTATAGAAAATGCTAAATTATAACATTAAAATCGACATTTCAGAAAATCAAATCTCAAAAAATATACATGCTAATTTTTTTAAAAACCACTATGCTGTGTAATATGTGACCTCGAATCAAAGTAGCATTGTTAATTTATTCAAATAGGAAACTTTTAAGATTCACTATACTGCTATTTCAATTCCTATATTCTATAGACGTAGAAGTCGACATGAATCATTTAAGTATAATTCACCAAAAGTCGATGGAATTTGTATTTTATATATTCATTTAATTTGTTTTTAGATAATTCTATAATATTATTTTAGATGTATATGTTATGTTAATATGTTTTAAGTAACATTTTTCTTATACTTTAGACTTTGCAAAATTTTTTTAATATGATTAAAACAGACGAATTAATATTTATTTATTTATTTAAACATTTTCTAATTACTCAAACATATTTTTATTATTAATAATATTTTATTAACAGGAATGTTTAAGTTATTTTATTATTATATGCGTACAAAATTGAAAGTATAAAAATATTTCAATAACAATAAAAAAATCGCGAAAAACAACATTCTTATTAAGCAATTATTTTAATATTCATTTATTGAAAATGTTATTCAAAGCTAATTAGTTTCAATAGAATTACATTGAACGAATTTTATTATTATAGAAAACAACTCATTTTAAACGCAATTTAATAAAGAAACTTAATGTTAGACGGATTATATTTAAATTGAATAAAATTTAAATAGATTTATTAAACATTGTTTCAGTATAATTTGCTTATATTGGAAATAAGTTATCAATAGTGTGATAACAAATTGAGAATGCTAATACTAATTTTGATCACTTTTCAACAATTTGGTCCAGGCAGTTTAACCCGCGAAAATTTGGCATTAGACATCTACGGGGAACAATGTCTGGGTCCGTGTCAACATGCTACTAATAAAAACGAAAAATTTGGATGGTGTCCGTACAATGATAATAATGTAATATTTTATACAAAATTACATTAATATTTTATGATACTAACTTATGATATTGTAATTCGTATATTATATGAAAAATGAGTTTATAAACAAAATAATATAGTAAAATTTATTTAGTTACTAAACATATCAAGTAATTAAAAATAATTTATAAAATCTATAGTCATATTATAACTGCAAAAATATTTTATAATACGGAATATTATCCAACAATTAATTTTAACAGGGTCATTACGAATACTGTTCTGTGCAAGATGGTTATACATATCGTAATAAACCATGTTTACCCAGTGACAGTTGCGGTTTTCATGGTACTACTTTTAGTTGGTGCTATCATACAAAATTGCTAGGTACGTATATGATATTTTTAATCAAATTGGTTTTAAATTATAAATCATTCATTTAATTTTATTTTATAAATATACTATTGTTAAAATTATATAACGAGGTAAATAAGGATTTTAATTATACAAAATATTTTTAAAACAGAATTTTTTCTAATTTAACTGTGAATATAACATTATACTGTACTATTTTTTCTAATGCATTACAAATATAATGTAGGTATAATACCTTTTGAATGGGATTATTGTTCGACAAAAGTAGCGGGGAGTGATTGGTTCAAGCCAATTGTAAGCAAGAACCAAATGTACTGCAGTGACGCATGCGCAAAACGTGGCAGGGATTATCAATGGTGTCATGTCCTGAAAGGTGCTGGTTGGGATTATTGCGAAAAACCAGAATCGGCGCCATTTAATAAACTAAATTCTAAGGAAAACTTGCTGAAATTTTCAAAAACCAATTCGACAAAGTGTCACTGTCATGCTAGAGCCCATATTAGTGATAAAGCTATTACCCTAACATGCTACAAACCACATCTAACAAATTCTTACCAAATATTTGTAACGACCCATATTGAAGAATCAGATGAGCTAGTTAGTTTTACAGACACAGAAGCATTGATAGGATTTGGTTGTATATTTATGATAGCATTTATTCGTAGCTTTGATGTACAATGTATAGACAAGAATGCAAGGTTGTATTACGAAGAATTGGTTCCAATTATCATGGAGGATGCTTGCTTACACTTCACCGGTCGTTGTCCAGCAAAAATGTTCAGAACAATTAATTTATGCCCCGATACTCGCTATCAATATTGGCCAGTACTGTATCCCTTATGATTAGAAATTAATCATGCTCTAAATATCAAATACGTTTTTATTATAAATTTTAATTTTACTTTAATCACTCAATTGATAAATTTTGTTATTTTAATTAATTAATTAATATTTTCGCGTTTATTAAATTTTATTCTATACTAATTAACAATTTCTTTAATAACATTAATTCCAGTATTAAAATCAAAATTGTAATGTATTTTTAAAATTAAATTTATTAATAAATTTTTAATTATTTAAATAAGTTAATGAATTAAACTAGATACATTTACATAATTTTGTTTCGCTGCACGTCTGTCTGTTGATTTTGTTCTCATTTCTGGTGCTATCGGCGCTCTCATCGACGCATCGGCGCTCTTATAGCGAATATTTATGGAATTATTCGGTAATACTTGTGATTAAATCAATGCAACGCTTAGTCGCGAAGTGCGACCGAAAGCTATTACTCGGCGTTTGGCTGCTGTCGGCGACCGTTCTCTCCATTCAGTTCTGCAATCATTTATTGGATTCTCTGATTCGCTGAACCGCTCAGTCGTGTCGACACTCTCGACGCGTTGGCCGCAGAGCCGGACATTAGAATCGCGTCGAATGAGTTCAGTTCACTCGAGTGAGAGACAACTCAACAAATGCTTTAAAGAGTAAAGTAATAAATTAAAACAATATTATGTTTTTAATTCGAATTTCGTATTTATTTTCTCATTATTTATGAAATATTGATATTATTTACGAAAAGCGATTGAATTGAATTCGATTTAATGGACAGAAAATACAATCGTTTCGATGCAGTCGTCGAGTGTTCGCTCGAATGGCAGCGAATCGAGTGAAGCGCCGGTAGTCTCGCCAACGCGTCCAACGTTTTGCGCGACAATTGTTTCGTGAATCGAATCGTCAGAACGCGAAGTCTCGGCGCCCGCGCGTCGACTGACTTGAGACTGCAGTCGATGAAGTCGTCGGTGGAGTCCAGCGATAGATGCGTTAACTTCTCGAAGCGTGCGATCGGACCGCTTATAGTCACTCCGCTCGACGTCGGCTCCGATTGTTTCGCTTTGACCCGAATTTCGCTCATTTGCAGCGATAGAGCCGTCAGTTGCGGACAATTCATAGCAATTGTATTCAACAATGAGTTTAACAATTGTTTCGCAATAATAGGCCTTACGTTCACTCGAATCGACAAATACTTCAATGCATTCAATGCTTGCAATCCATTCGCTATACTATTAACGCAATTCTCCGACAAATCCGATATCAGATTCAACGCAATTGTAGTCAAACTCTTTCGATACAAATCCGCAAATGAGTTGAATTTATTCATATTATTCGCATTCAAATCGATATTAATTTCACTTAATTTCGCGAATAATGCGCTCTTTTCGGCGAATACGGGCATCAAATCGAGTCCCGAATAACTCGTAACCCGAACTGCGCGTAAATCCGCACACAATCGCAGTCTTCGCGCAAACCCTTTCTTCGCTAAGACTCGACTCGTATTCAAGCGAATAGTTTGCAATCGATTCGCGTATTTCGCGAACAACGCGTCGATCGCCGCGGCGTTCAGTGCCGTCATATCGCACACGAATTCCGTGACATTCGGACAGAACGTATCGATTAATTGAAAGAATCGATTCAATCGCCGATTCTTGTCGTAAATCAGATGCCATTCGACGACAATCGCAGTAATCGTTTCGCACTTTTTCAGCAGCGACTCAATCGCCGACTGAGCCGTCGCTGTCGGTAATCGCATCAAAGCGTACACTAACTGCGAGTCAATCGTCAGTTCGCGTTGTCGGCGATGTATACATCGGTTCCACTGTTTGGCCACACATTCGAAGCGAAACGAGTCGTCGAATGAGAGATAACTCAACACTACTTCACAGAAGTCATCGCCGAAGCGGTCGAACGAAGCGCTCGAATGACCGACAGATCGGTAATTGCCGTCAATTCGCGATTCGCTTCGCATTCGCCGCACATTTGCACTCATTATTGCACTTCAACTGCGAATCAATCGATGAATATATGAATTGAGGAATAGATTCGAGAAATACACGAATCGATTGAATGCTTCGAATATTTGTTTTGAAATCAATGTTTGAATTGAAACGAAATTACAGTCTAAACTCGTTATAACGAACGGCTCGGGACAAGAAAATTCGTTCGTTATAACGAGGATTCGTTATAACGAATACAAACTATAGAATATAGTAAATCATACTATGGACTAAATCAATAGTTATAAATGCTCTAATTTGATAACTTATACGATGTTTAATTCATTTCTTATAGAATTGATTGCTTATTGTTATTTTTTTAAATAATTGTTTTAAAAAATTTAATTTAACAAAATTTTACCGTATTTCTGCGCAAACATCAACATAATGACATAGACTACGGCAGACAAAAATATCGATTTCTTAGGGGAATACCGACATGTCGTTATAAACGAAGTAAATTGCATGATTATTCATTATTACAATTAAATCTAAGTTAATTTATGAAAAACGTAATTAAAATCTTAAGTTAATATTTTAGTATTATTGATAAATTGTGTTAATTAAAAAAATTCTTAAGAAAATAAAATTATCGGTAATGTAATTTACTAATTTAATCAAACAATGATTACAAGTTTACTATTAACAAAGAAATTAAAAATTGTATATTTAATATATAGTGTATTTTGTTTGATTGCATGCTAATTTTAATATGTAATTTTATCTTATACGGACACCTCACTTTATACCGAAATATCTGTATATAAAGAATTTTTGATAAAATTGTCAAACTTGATTATACCTACACATCTCTTGCGCGTGAATACGGTATAATACATTAAGTCAACAATTTTTACTGTTTTTACAAATTTGTTAACAGAAACGGATATTTATTATATGTTTTGTAAAATTTTATGATTTTAAATCCTTTTTTGTGAAAAATTACACGTAATAAAAAATAATTAAAAAATGTCGTTCGTTATAACGAATCACTATTTATATGAAATTTATACTAATTGTCCCACAAAGCCATTCGTTATATCGAGGTATTCGGTATAATGAGGTTCGTTATAACGAGTATAATATACACTGAGTTAGTGCTATGGGATCCCCGTTCCTGACACTCCGTTCGTTATAATGAGGTATTCGTTATATCGAGGTTCGTTATAACGAGTTTAGACTGTATTATTGAAAATAAAAACACGTTTTACTCGAAAACAAATCAAAGAAATGATAAACAAAAATAAATTTTTATTATTTAGTGATGTAATCATTTACTATAAATGACGTCAATATCATATGAGAACATCTAATGTAAAACGTATTGCAAAGCGTATGTAATTGAGACGTAATTTGCTTTCCGTTTGTATTCTCTGTTGACGTCATCTCTCGTTTCCGTCGAACACTAATTGTGTTTTGAATTTGTTTTCAAATTTTAATTTCGTTTCCAATCGTTTCATTAGCTAACAATCAATTCATTTGTTTTTAATTTATAATTAAAGTGAAAATGAGTGCAAATCTCAATCAAGTGATGAGTGAATTGCCAATTGACGGCAATTCCCGATCTGTCGGTCATTCACGCGATTCGTTCGACAGATTCGGTGACGACTTATGCGAACTATTGTTGAGTTATCTCTCATTCGACGACTCGTTTCGC
>JAQIXC010002689.1:0-10348 GCA_034697605.1 Metabelba pulverosa
GATGCGGTTCAAATGTTTCCGCTTCTGTAAGCTGTTTGGCTAAAACAATTTCATAGTCACTGGTTAGTTGCAAAAATCTAACAAGCAACAAAAATAAATCGACGCCGGCCAGCTTTTCGCCCGGGCATATACGCCGCCCGGTTCCAAACGGAATGTACGCGATATTTGGTTTTGCAATGTAATTACCATGCTCGTCGAGAAATCTATCTGGATTGAATTTCTGCCCGTTTTCCCAATATGCGTTATCGGTCAAAATTGAACATTGATGAACTATTACCCGGGTATTTTTTACAACATTATAGTTTCCTGATAATAAAATTCAGACTTATTAATGCAGAAATATTTTTAAAACTTAAACATTATATAAATTAAATTTAATATAATGTCACAAAAATATATTAATATATAATATGCATAATGATAAAATAATAAAATAAAGTAACATTAGAAGACATTAACATTGCAACGTTAAATAAATTAAAATTAACTAGTTTATAATTAAACAAGTAGCGTTTTAAAATTATTAATTTTGTCAAAAATACTATTATTAATTAATGCCTAATAACATTACGCATATTTATTATGCATAAAAAATTAATATCTGTGTAAATGTGAGTAATTTATTACCGATAGAGCAGTCGGCGGTAGTATTATGAAAGACGCCGAACGGTCCGGCGGCTCGAAAGCGCCACATTTCCGCTATAAACGCGCGAACGCCGGGCATCGAGTCCTCGTCGCTATGAACGGGCGCTCTGTCACCGATAGTTGATGCTATTTCATCACGCAGTTTTTGCTGCAGTTTCGTATAATAAGCAAGCAAAATTATCAACCAGTCAACCGCGATTGTAGTGGAGTCCGAGCCGGCTAGAAACATTGCATTGATAGCAATAAACAAATAATTACTCGAATTATGCATGTGTAAAATATAATCAACTAAATAATATTGTGTGATATATTTAGTATGTTCATTGCAAATACAGACATGCTCATTGCTTCATCAATAACTATCATTTAATGATCAAAGTAAAAATATTTTTGTACTATAATTTTACTAACAAGAAATTGCTGTTTACTACGCATGCATAAACAAGTACGAACCGAGAAACAAATCGAGCATGGTAGCGGTCAAATTAGCATTAGTGAGGTATGCGCGCGACGAGTGGTCGGCGGCGATGGCCTCGCGTTTCGCGCTTATAAGATGATCGCAAAAATCGCGTTTTACGCGCGCGTCAAATGTTCGCTCGTGATTCGCCAATATCCCATCCAGCCAGTCCAATTTAGCATGTAACACAGTTCGATATTTAATATAGGGATCGGCGATGACATAGTGGCTGAGCGGAAAAAATTCCCAGATTTTCAATCGAACACCAAGATCAGTTTGAAAATCGGTGAACAGGTATCGAAACGAGTCGAACGCCTTATCCGCGATTTTTGATCTGGGTGAAATTTTATTTTTGATTTTTATAATTGCAAAATTAATTGTATTGCGTTAAATTTTAAATAAGTTACTTTGAACTAAATAGAATTGAGCCCAATATGTTTGTTATCAAATTGTACGAATAATTTTTAAATAAGACGGGCGCGTTCAATAAGTTATCACGCTTGATTAACTGCCACGTTTCTTCAACTCCATCAAGTACAATTGATCGCACTTCTTCGCTGTTGGCAAATGATCTGTGTGGTTTATTTAAAAAAATAATTCAAGTTAAAGTTTTAATATTTAGCACAGACTACACTTGTTAGTAATGTATGTTGTAATAATTTGTTTATGTATTTTGAGAAATTGGCTTGATTAAACAAACACTAAATGCAATATTTAATCATACTTGAATTGATTATCAGATTATATTATTCAATTGTTTTACTAAGCACATTTTAAAACTCATTTTAATAAACCAAATATTGTAGCATCATATCTAATATATTTATTCTAATTTATAAAATAATTAAATCTAAGTAGACAGTATAAATTGTAATAAATAATAATAATAATAAAATTATAAACGCCATTATTTTTAATAATCTGTAGAAATATAAAAAAATAATTTTATGAGCATGATTACCTAATTGCATTGTACGCAACATTCCTAAGCGTACTCCACTCGGGACCGTAATTGTTAAATGAAACATCTCGATACTCATCATTGCAAAAACATTTACCTTGGATATTTATAAACAATGGTTATTATTTAAAACTAAGTAAATAGAGCATGCCAGAATGTTTCGACGAGAATATACCCCAGTAGCTAAAAGGACGATCGGACAGTAGACTTTTTGCAAAAGCTGCCCGGCCCAGTTTGATGTCGTGAATGAACACGACGGGCAGTGACCCGAACCATACCGTTACTACCGGGCCGTAGATTTTGTGCAGTTTAATCAATTTAATGTGCACATGACGCTTGTAGTTATAAAATACTGCAATTATAAATTATTATTTTATAAATTATTTTATTATGTTACGATTATCGTGCATATTATATTTATAAAATAATTTGCATTGTTAAAATTAATTAAACTCCGTGTGCACTTACACAGTAAATTTCCTATTATTGGCAGCGGCAAAGGTCCGGGCGGATAACTACGTACTTTTAAATAAAATCTTGCCAATTTATATACAGTTAATAAAATTATTAGCGTTGCACAATTTGTATAATTTATCAAGTTAATACTTAATTCTACAAATGAACATGTTAACATCGTTAACAATTAATTATGATAACAAAAATAAATAATATATTATAAGTTACTAAAATAATATTTATTCAGAACCATATGTAAAATTTAAGTAATTAATTTCATTTTTCTTAATTAGTTTATAAAGTTGCAAAAAACAACTATAAATTACTATTTTATATATAAATAATAAATAAAGTTTTGATACAAATGGCAGAACTAAACATTATATATAATTTTTTTAATTTATCATCAAATTTAATTTTCTTGAACTGTACCTTGGCAGTAATAATATTTTACTTAATATCATTTTATGTAAAACTTTTTAAATACCCACCTGGCCCAGTACCATTGCCAATTATTGGCAATTTATTACGTAAGTATATACTTTGTTATTTAAATATTTACGTATTTATTTATAATTATTTTAGAACTAATATTTATTATTTGTAAATAAAATTAAAATTAATAAACTATTAATTATTATAAAATTTTTGTTACAAAATAAACACCATTAAATAAATATCTAAAAACATTTAATTTTGCAAACATTTTGTATAGTGTTTCGCAATTACAAACGGCATGCAAGTTTTAAAATAAGTGAACTGTACAAAATCTATGGTCCGATAATGACGATATGGATCGGTTCGCTGCCCATTGTTTTCATCGCTGACGTCGATTCGGGCCGAACGGCATTCGCGCGCAAACAGCTGTCCGGTCGCCCATTCACATACATAGGTACTTCGATTATTTAATAAGATTAATCATGTTTACACTCAAAGAATTTTTAATGTGCTATTTTTTTAAGGAAAATGTCACAATAACGAGAAAAGCAATAATATTACTTTGATTGATTATGGGCCAGCTTGGAGCGCACTGAGAAATGTTGCGCATACGGCGATAAGGTATAGCATGATTAATATAATAAATAGTTAATAAATTAAAACTATACAATAAAACAAACAATAAAATTAATTTTATTATACTGTAATTAAAAAAAATATATATATTTTAATTTATTATTATATTTAATTATAACAATATTGATTTTATTATGTTTGATATTATTTATGCTATTATTATTATTTATTCAATTCACGTATTTTTTAGAGAATTTGCAAAAACCGACATGATAGCACCAGTAGTAATTCAAGCATGCGATGAAACATGGGATTTGATAAAACATCGAGGTTTAATCAATGTGCCAGTTTTATTCAGAGAGCACTCAACTGACATGCTATTTAACGTACTAAGCTCAATTGTTTTTAGCACAACGTACAGTATTTTTAAAAATAACCTTATATTATTATTCATTACATTATTATAATTATAAATTAATAATTCATAAATATAATTATTTTCCTAAATCTCTGCTTGTTGATTGTGTAATGTATATTTATTTTTAATTTTAATTTGTATCAATTTAGAATTAATCGCGACACGTACAAAGATTATGCTTATTTATTATCGGGCTTTCAATCGGACCTGGGTGCGAAAATCACGATCTGGGAGTTCATCTCGGTCAGCCATTACGTTATGAGCGATCCGTACGCCAAGTACAAAGCTTTGTTGCATGATAAACATTTGTGGCTGGGTGAAATATTATTGGCGCACGAGCGCACGTATTTGGCGGCGGCCGAACGCGATTTTTGCGACCATCTCATCGGCGCAAAACGCAAGGCTATCGCCGCCGACAACCGGGTGGCCGAGTACTTGACTAATGATAACTTGGTATCGGTTATGTTGGATTTGTTTGTGGGTGCGTTTTACGTTCTACCATGTACTTTTTTATAGTCGGCTTCTATCGATTCATAAATAAATAAAGCCCAATTTTAATTACCGAGATTTTTTAATGCGCATATTAACATTTAAGTTTGATCAAACAACTAATTCTTATTATAAAAGCTTGTTAGTTAAAAATTTGTAAACTTAAAATATAGAATTAACATTTTATTAGAATTAGCATGTATAGAATTTCATTTAATTATTTATGAATTTAACTGCTACAAATGACAAAGAAAGATAATAGCTAGATAAATTATATATAATTATATAAAACATTAATATCATTAATTCCGATATAAAAATGTTAAATATATTTATGCAATATTGCAATTAAATTAAATAACTATTTATAAAATGATTTATCTTTATGAATTAAATAAATAATATATATTACTTGCTATTTTATAACAGCTGGCTCCGATACAGCAGCAATAACGCTGAATTGGATTTTATTGCTACTCGCTTACTATCCTGTATACCAAGATAAGTTGCGTGCTGAAATAAGCGGCAATATCGGCGACCGGGCGCCGGCGCTCGACGACGCGGACGCGTTGCCGAACGTACGCGCGTTCATCGCGGAAACGCTCCGATTTCGAGGTCCGGCGCCGTTCGGAATCATGCATAACTCACTCGAGGAATGCACTATTGGTTAGAGAAAAATTATATTGTTATTTTACTAATTTAATATCATGTAAAAACTTAGGCAAATATACTGTTGCAAAAAACACGCGCGTCATATTGCACCAGAGTGCAATTCAATTAAGCAAGGTATATTGGCAAAATGCGCATGAATTTAACCCTGACCGATTTCTGGATGATAGTGGCAATTTTTCGGCAAATCATCCCGATGCGTTTATTCCATTTAGCACCGGACGGCGCGCCTGTCCCGGCCCACTTCTCGCTAACTCGAATCTGTTTTTGTTGCTTGCTAGATTTTTGCAATTAACCGCTGATTACGACATTGTCGCTGTAGGTCAATTAAATACGAATGATGCTATTGAGCCAGATGCAAATGTACTGCTTCTTTTTGAAACGAACCAAGTTGGAATTATTTTTAAACCAAAGTTAGATAGCTTAAATTAATGAAATGAAAACGTTTATAAAATAAACACATTTTACTTTTTATAATCTACAATTCTAAAAATTGCTCTATGTTTTATATTTACTATTATAATTATTAATTCATAAAATAGTAAGATTATTTATAAACTTATGAAAAAAATTGTAATATTAAATATTTAGTTAAAAATAGTAAATTACAGATTTGTAAATTAAATAAATTTGTAATTATAAATTTAAAATATTAATTAAACAATATAGAAAGTTTATAATAATAACAATAATTACCATGTATTAATAAAAGTTTAAAATATAACGATTTATTAATTTGTGATCAATATGCGTGTATCACAAAAACTTTACATGTATACTGTATTATTAATATATATCTCAAAATTATTTCGTTAATAATTAAAATTAGAATAATAATTTTTGCAATCTATTATATTAATATATTGTATTATCTATTTCACATAATAATAATTACAACGGGCCGGGCTTATTATACCGTTCCAAATACGTGCCGCCGGCAAATACGCCCGAACCTATGCACACAACGTGTTGAGCGAATAGTTTTACGCATCGACTGTATCGCTCGTCGGCGGCAATGCGAGCGCCGATACGCTGAATGTCTGTTTCGGTCGCGCGAAAGCGGTCGACCGCGTCGGCCATCGCGGCGTCGATTGAATGTTTGCGCAGCCGAACGCTAGCGGCGACGAAGTTATGCACTTTATTGATGTTGCCGTCGGCGTCGCGCAGCTCCTTCTCGAACGAGTGCACGTCGTTTGCGTAAATGCACGCACATGTAACGCGGTCTATGAGCAGCTGTACGTTTGGGTCGTACCACTCGGCGTCGTACAGGCATATGTCCGCCGCGTATTCAATATATGTAGCCGCCATTGTAGCGCCGACGGTAATACGGCGTAACTAGATTAATTTTTTTCCAAATTATCAATAATGACCAAAAATATAACATAATTAAAAAAAATAAAATTGTTTATTTTATGTATTTTTGATAAGCTTATTATGGTAATTATGATTAATTATTTTAATCTGAATTGTTAAATAGTAATAAACATAGATTTATTATTATAAAATAAAACTATATTTGTATTTAATTATGTAAATAATTATAATAATTACATAACGGGCATATAAAAAATTACAAATAATCAAGTTTGTTTTATAAAAAATTAATAAATATGGATTATTTAGTTTGTAATAATAATTTAATATGCTAAACTTAAATTGCAAAAAGAATTGAAATGATTTAGTATATATTCATATAATTTTAAATACAGTAAAATATTTTAATAATAAACTAGGTACAATTTTTATATAAGTATATTAATATCAAATAAAAGCTATATACGACATAATTTGTAAATTGAGCTCTATATTAGAAGTGTACAAATTTACTAGCGTACAAACCTCCAAATATTCCTCAATGCTACGAAAACAATATTCAGACGCTGACAGCGCCGTCTCGCGGCACAGCATATTTACCCATTCGTTATAATAGGTAAGCGCGCGGCGGCGCTGAACATCATTAAACTCGGCGTAGATCGACTCGAAGCACGTGTACAACGCAACAATATACGGCTCGCACATGGTTAAATCGACAAACGTGCTTGCCACCAATTTGTCGCCGACGAGGCGTAGTTGCGCCTGAATCGCGCGGCCGCCGTCGCCGAAACGCGCGCTCGCGTCGCCCCAACGCGCCGTCACGTGATCGTCGATCACATTGAACGCAATCATAATGAGCACCAGATTTCGGTAGCGGTCCGCGCGCGCGCAGTACGGGTAGAACGTCGACGCAAAATGCCAGCCCGAGCTCGCGTGCCGATACTGGCCGGGCGATAGCGCGCTGAATTTTCCGTACCAGGCCAGCCAGTCGCCGATTTGCGCCCGGTGCGTTTTGTCAAGCGCGTTCGTACGTATCTCGAAACACGTGTCGAATTTCGGTAATTTAAACTTTTCGAAATGAGCATGATGATTTCCTATTTGAAAATATTTGAGTAATTGTATTGTTTATTATTTATGTTATTTTTATTTTAGTAATTAGTTTTATAAAATGTAAATAAAGCGTAATTTATATTAATTTTTTTAATAAGCGAAAACAATCTGTACATTATTTAAACAATATAATTTTAGTTTTTACTATTGTTATATATTTGATAAAATGTTACCATTCATGTTTGTGTTCGGCATATTTGTTTATGACGCACGAATGTTTTCTACAATCAAAATCTGTTGCGTATTATATAACAAAAATCGTTATTTTTGTAAATAAAACTAAATATAAAGTAAAAACAATATTGTTGAGAGCGAACTGGACGGCCGTGCGAATCGGGCGGCCAGTGGTCTCAACATCGTCGAGAGGTCGAGGAGCTGGTCGTCGACTCGACTCTCGACGAAAATAGATTGGTTGTTGTGTCGGGAGAGCACGAGTGGTTGCGCTGCTCTGCCGGTGCTCTCCTCGTGCAGTGGGTGTTCTCCCGGAGTAACGGCTCTTCTCGGCGACAGTCGTCAGTCGCGTCTTTTGTTGCCGTCTAACTCCAAACGGGCGTTAGTTTTCGTTTCCAATGAATAGCTACCGGCGCTGGGATGCCGGTGCTCTACCGAGTCGTGTCGGGGCGGAACGCATCGGCCATTCGTTCCTTTTTCCCCCAAATCGTATGACGGGTTCGCACCTGACCAGAGGCCAGGGATACTCGGGCATGAACTGACTCACTATTGACCGGAAACGCGTCGATCGGTTTGGTGTTGAGAATGAATCGCAACAATGACTGCACTTTTCAAACCGAAACACAACTGATTCACAACTTCAATACAAAACACAATTCAATTGCAGATACGAATAGACTTTATTAAAATCAAATAACAATTACGGCTGACTTGAGATAAGGTCCACTCGCGTGCCGTCGCCGAGTGGCCGGGAGTGGGGACAGGACTACATTTGTGGGCACAGCAAAGAGTAACTGTGCAAAGCGGGCGACTACACAGTCCTGCCTTCAGATATCCAACTCCTCGAGTCTCAGGAAATCAATTCCTTATATACAGTCTTTGAGACTCAAAGTGAATGTAAGTATCGATAGAGTAGAGGGTGAGTATAGCGTAAAATACAGATTAAATGTAAATATAACTCTAAACATGAATATACAGTGAAATGTGGTTTTGACTCTAAACTATAAAAATTAACTTGCTAGTAATTAATTCGCTCATAAATTACGGTTACGCTTATAACAATATTACCATTAATTTAAAAATTCATGTTATAGTATTTTTAAAATTTTTAAAAATTTTTAAATAATTCATAATAATTAATATTATGTTTAACTAATTTTTTAAATTAAAATACTTATATTATTAATTATTACTTGAATATAGCGTAACTATATTAATATATAAATAATAATAATATAGTCTTAATAATCGCGTACAATGGAGCCGATCGTATCGCAGGTACGGCCGCATTACTCGCGGCTAAGCGCTCGGCCCTATCGATGGCAAAGCATTTTGTCGCGCATTTGCCAATTATGTTGAATTCGTATTGCACTGAATAGACGCCGTTTAGACCGGCGCCCGTACGGCAGCCGTCCTGGTTTTGGGCCACGTAGTAGCCGCCATTGATATAGTCGTCGCCCGCGCACTCGCTCTCAATAATCTTGCCGCATTCTCGAAAATTTACGTTACCTAGATAATAACAGTGTAATTAAAATTATGATTAATAATATTTTAGTATTTTAATTAATTTATTGTATTTGTTAATAAATATAAAGTTATTAAATATTTGTAGCAAAATAAATAAATAATTATGCAAAATTACGTTCTAGATTTGCATTTTAAAACAAATAGTATTTAAACATATAAAATTAAAATATTGTTTTATATAATTCATAATAAAATTAACTTAATTTAATTTAATTATAATTAATAATATGTTCAACATTATTGTTAATAGATATAATAATTTTTTTTTGAAAGTAGATTGATTAACTTGATAAGTAGCATACCATTTGAAAATATGAAATTGGAAATTGCCACATATTTGGTCGGAGTAAACGCGAGGCCATCAAACGACATGTTCATAACATGCGTATCGCTACTCACGAATATGCCATTGCATGTGACCGGCATTTGCCAGACTTTCGAATAACGCAATCGCCGAACACGTGACGCACGCGTGCAGTACGCGTACGTCACAATCGACATATTTACCAGTTTGCTTGGTGTTAGCTCTATGGCCGGTTTTTATTTGGCATGCATTATTTTTAAAAAAAATTAAAACTATATTATTTATAATATATTACACATGCACATTGAAGTAAAAAAATCGTTTATTTCTCTAGATATTTGGTTGATATAGCAAGAATAGACAGACTATATTCCATAATTTATAGATTCTATATTTTAAAATACTTTTATAGTTATCAATATTAAATAAAATGGCGAATTTCACATATAAATAAATATCCTAGAACTATTTATCTAATTTTAGAAATTTTTAACTTAAATAATTAAATCCTAATAGAATAAATCTAAAACAAATTTTAAAATTATGCATGTATAAATATTACATTTCGCGGAAAACTTGGGAGTAAGATTGTGGATCAGTTTAATTACAAATTTCCAAAATTATATAAAAGTTTCCTAAAATATTCATGTATATGCCATAATCATATATTTTTAATAGCTTTGATGGCTGCAAGCAAAGAAAAGGTATATATATATTCGAAGCCGATCCCACCCGAGGGCTAGTGGATTGGACGGCATCAACAAGCTGATATTGAGGATAGTACGACAATTAATATGTGGTATGGGAAGTTGC
>JAQIXC010002690.1:0-10348 GCA_034697605.1 Metabelba pulverosa
ATAGAGAGAGAGAGAGAGAGAGAGAGAGAGAGAGAGAGAGAGAGAGAGAGAGAGAGAGCAAGTAATGGATACAATATATTAAAAGAGCAGTTCGAGTGCTAAAGAACACGAGATTTGCCACTCCATTAGGTTATGATTGTTTGTGACATCACTGGACATACGGTGTATTTGTATGTGCGTCCAGATCTATCGGTGCCCAATATTATACAGTGCACAATATTATGACAGTTACTATTTTTTCGCAGTTTCACACATTGCTAATCAATCATTATAAATTAGTAATTTATTTTACCAAAATCTTGCTGAATATTATTTTGCGTTTGTTTGTAAAAAAAATAATTAAGTTAGTTGATTTTGCAAATTATCTTGGTACATGTTTGGCAAATATTTTGCTATTAGTTTATAAATTATACTGCAAAAATATATTGGTAACTTTATGCAAAACTTAACTTGTATATTTATAGCCTAATACTTTTAAAATAATTTTTATTTACTTTTGATAAATACATACATTTAAAAAGTATAATTAAAATTTTATCATTATAATATCCTTATTGTAATATATTGTATATGTAGATAGCATGCTTAAATTTAGTTGGAATTGTTAAAACAAAAATCTTGGAAAACTTTAGATTGTAATGCCGTCGACAGCGTATGCGTTAGCCTTGTATTTACCACTCAATGCGCGGATAGTGAGTGATAACTGAAAAATTTTGCTTCACTTTTATTCAAATGTGAAGTATAATTTATAGCATAAACTTTGTAACAAAAAAAATAGCAAGGCTAATTGTGCATTTAGACCGAACAGAACCGGATTTGTTGAAGCGCGGCACCGTGCAAATTCAGACTTGTTATTTTTTACTTTTCCTTAAAACATACAGAATTACTGTATAAACTCGAGACGCAAACAAAAACAAACAAGATTGAATCAAGGATTTTGAAAGATAAATAACGGTAGACGTATTAGGAAAGAGCAAGAACATTTTGTTGTTCGAAAAACTTGATAAAAAGAAAACGTCTAAATTAAGAGCAGAAACTGCTTAATGAAATAAAATAAGAAAAATGAGTAAATTTTGTAAAGAATTTTAATGACGAGTTCGTAGAAAATCATTGCAAAAATAGCAAACAATTGTAGAGAATGAGCGGCGAAACCAAAAATCGTACAGTATAGAAATCTCCGCCCAATTAAGGCTCGAAAAATACCAAGAAGCAATATCAAATCAACGATTCTTTCTTGGATTAGAACTTAGCCTTGCTTACAGAAAAAGTTACTGCCTAGAAAAACAAACGCAAAACAAAAACAGAATGGCACATGTTTATTTTTCACAATAAATATTTAGATTTATTTCCATAAAACTTTCGAAAACTTTACAATAAATAATTCCATCGAAAATATAATATAACAACGAAAATACAGCGGAAAAAACAAACAGTGTAAACAAATCAATCAATAGATCAGCTTGAGCTGAACTCACAAATCTTCCGTAACAAGTATAATTATTATAATGAAAAAGGTGCAATGCAATTGCATCGAAAAACGGTATAAAAATTTTCAATATTAATAACATTATATAATATCAGACATAAGTGTCTGCGAAGTAAACACCATTTGGACAAATGACGGCTCGGGTCGGGTAGTGGTCGGCGCGCGCCCGGGGATGTAGGTGCCGGTGCGCTCAGTGCTTGCGCTCGGTCGTGCCGTTCTGCTTGATGACGATCGAGTTGCGGGCCCTCTCCAACTGCCCGCCCGTATAGATGAGGCACTTCCGCGACTGCGGCGACGAACTCGCGGTCAGACTCGCGCTCTTCTTAAACAACTTCTTCGACTCGACGTCGCGGTTGGCCGCGGCGTTCGGCCGCATCTCATCCAACTCGAGCTCGGCGTTGCCGGCGAGCTTATTGTCGGCGCCGCCGACGCCGCACTGGTGTGGACCTGCATCCGAGTGCAACACAAAAGAGCCTGAGGTTTGGGACTGGAATCGGCTATTGAATCGACTATTGAATCGGCTATTACTTGAGTTCTGGCGAATGAAACTGAACTTCATGTTCGGGTTGCGGCGCATCGACGCGCGGAGAAACACGTTTCGGATTACGGTCTGCACTTCCGAGTTGAGGAAGCAGTACAGAATCGACACGAATATACCCTATTGGTGCGTAATTGGCCGGTTCGGGCGGTTCGGGAGGTTCGGGGATTGTCGTAAGAGTGGTCAGGGAGTTGGGAGAGAAAAGAGAATTTTTTCGTTTATTTTACAATTGTTTTGACACTTATTATGTGTTTATGTTTTTGTTTTTCGTAAGAATTGTGTGTTTTTGGTTATTGTATTGATTTTGAACCGTTTTTATAGCATGTATAAATTTCGACTGACTATAAAATTGACATTAAATTGCTTAAATCGATCGTAAACCTATCATGCCAATTACAATTCTTTTTGTTTCTAAATATAGAAATGCATTCGAACTTAAATTGATCAAGACCGTACAATAAATTTTCAATGTTGCAAATTTACACAAAATAAACCACTACAAAAATATCAGGGTAAAATTATAAGTGGATAATCAAATTAACAAAAAACAATGTATAATAAAATACAAATTCAAGAAATAATACAATTTAACATATATAATAATAATAAATAATTTTTACATTTTAAAATTTCAAAACAAATGAAACTATACAAAACAGTCATTATAATATCACAATAAATATTATACATTCTTGGTAAAATAAATTTTAATTATAACATCGGATAAATTTTGTAAACACTCATTTTAAAAATAAATATAAATTGGTTTATTAAAAATATACAGTTCCATTAATTCATTTTATAGTCAGTCAAATCAAACGCTACTTAAGTTAACTTGCTATTTCGTTTAGTATTAAGTTTGCTAGTTTATTGGTCTTTTAAATTGCTTTACGAGCACTAGACCTGTAGATCAAAGATCGCCGTCAATTGGATTTTATTTTTAGACTTAATTTTCAAAAACCTCATTCAATATAATGAAGAAATTCTGTTTTAGAAATTAATTCATCGTAATGATAAAAACTGCTTGATCAAATAAGCCTAAGGGACGATTAAAGTAATTGCGCAGAAATTTTGCCATACTCAATTTAGCTCGCTAAACTTGCTGTAAACCTCATCAAATACTAAAACTAAGCTTGCTACAATATCTAACTTAAACCTATTCAATTATTTTAATAAAATTTTGTCTAGACCAAAAATTAACAATACTAAAAGTTATCTAAGAGCTAAAAAAAAGCAAAATTTTCTATATTGTTAATAATTAAATTTAAATTTTATAAAGATTGAATTGCTATGTTTAGCTAAAAAAACTTATTATATTAATTTAATAAATTTATCTCTAAGTTGGAAATTAATATTAATAATATTACAGGTAATCTAAAGGTAAAAACAAAATTTTCTATATTTTTAATAATTTAATTAAAATTATACTTTATACTATATAATGATTGTATTGTTATAGTGTTAAGCTAAAATTCAATTATTTTTTAGGAATTTTGTCTAAAAAATTAACAATATTAGAAGTTATCTAAAGGCTAAAAACAAAATTTTCTTATTAATAATTAAATTAAAATTATACTGTATATAGAGATTGTATTCCTATTATATAATGCATAGCTAAAAACTTACTATATTATTTCAATAAAATTGTCTAGATTAGAAGTGAACTAACATTAATATATATCTAAGACCTAAAAACACTTAAATCTAAAAAAATAATTATCAAATACTGTATAGTATATTTTTACTAGTTTACTAGAGTATATCGATATAATAGTAGCATGGTAACAAACCTGCGATGATTGGAGAAAGGCATTGGTGATCATGTAGGCGCTCTCGAGCTGCCCGTTGTCGCCCGGATTGAAGCAAAACAAGAGATGAGATATTCCTAATGAATCGAAACGATTGAAACGATTTGTGTTTTTCCGATCGAAAAAACGCGAATCAAATGCGAGAAACGAAACAGAAATACATTTTAATTCAATTGCAAATAGAAAGCCATCAAAAAAATCTTTACCCAAAAGTGGGAACAATAGTGCTGTGGCTTTGATAGCCTTTCTATAAATAGAAGAATAATATAATAAAAAATACATTAGACGTCGAAGTCTTAAAAAAATTGCTGCGAATCGGAGAAACTATTGGAGCGTAAGCTTAGAGGGGATCGGATGGTAAGGAACGGCATAAATAACAGCGTGTTTTACCCAATGGCATACTAATCACTCGAAACGTCTAGACTATCATGCTCAAATTGCTTTTCATTAAGCTATAATGTTGATTGTCATACCATGTTACAATAATACTTCAATTAACCGAGTATAATTGTTCAATTTTAATTTCTAATCGATACTAAATTCTTATTTTTGTATTTCAAATAAATATTTATATATTTGCGGAATGTTTGCGATTAATTTAGCATGATCTTATTTTTTATTCGCGAAGAAAATTTATTTCCGAAAGAGAGCAGTAATTCCTGTCTAATGTGCTGTGAAATTGTCCCGAAGTATGAGAAAAATACATCTCTTCTATAGTCTAATAAATTATTCGATTGTTTTTGCTTTTTATTGAATTGTTTTGCAAAAAAAGTTTAAATTAGAAATTATTTTGCATTTCCGGGAATAGAGTTAACAAAAGCGAGAATTTCTGAATTCCAGTTCTACCCAAATGTACGTCAAAACAGGTGTTAAATAGCTTGTTAAAAATTCAAACGCAAATTACAACGCATAGAATTGTTGATAGAATTTAATGACAAAGATTTTTGTTTTTGAAAATTTAAGCAGATTAGTTTTTAAACCGATTAAAACGATTGATTTTTATACCGAATTTGCGTCATCTCGACAGTCACTGTTAGTCTTAATTTTGTGATAAGAATTCGGATTATGTTTATGAGGAATATACAGTTGATCTGAAACAAAGTAGAAACATCATGTTTAAAATTGGCATCATTAACACTTAGGAAAAAAGTAAGGAAGCTAATTTTTTTGCAGCGCATAAATTTTGCCATTTCGGCTATAAAGCAAGATTTTCCGCGTGAATAACAGCCGTAAACAGATTAAATTGCAGTGTAAATTCTTCCGACGCCGTGATAAATACGTTGCGTGGGCTAAATTTCCCAGTTGGCTAAATTGAACATGCAAATACAATTAAAAAATCGCATGCTTGCGTCACTGTGCGCACATATATCATTGTTTTGTTTGTTGGCGGTATCATTGTATTTTTTTAATTTACAAATTAGCTGGAAGTTTGGCCTGTGTAAATAGCAAATTGCTCAATGCAATTTATTCTAATTAACTGCAAAATGCAGTGTATTAATTTATTTTGTGGCATGCTCTCAACAGATAAACTAAACTGTGTAGGTTTAAATAACATTTTAAAACGCAATTTATAAGCAGATATAGTAAATAATTACTAAATATTATAATTAGTTTATATTATAATTTATAACATAATTATAATATTAACTGTATAAATAATACATGACATAAAATTTTAAACATTAGGCAATGGTAGTGTTGGTTACCGCATGCTATCAACTTATAAAATTAAGCGTGTAAAATTTAAATAACTCTATAAACACAATTTATAAGTAGATTTACAAATAATTAATAAATATTGTATATAATTCTTAAATATTATTTGAATGATACATAACACTAAATTTTAGTTAGAGAATGTTCGTGCTGGTTACCCCGATAGCCGTGATCATGGGGCCGGTGATCATCCAGACGTAGACCGACTCGCCGTAGCCCTTCCAACAGTGGGCCGTAGAGGTCGGCAATGTGTTCGACATTGTCGTCGACCAAACAATTATTATAAGTAATGGGAGGCCTATATGAGGAATGCAGACGGAGAAACGCATTAGTAAAATAAACATGTTGCAAAGTGCATAATTTGAAGAACTTGATAACAACTAGTACTCGAATCATGTCAAAATCTTTTGTCATTGCTTTTTGTGTATTGTTTTTGCAGTTATAACAATAGCTCGATTACGAAATGAAATAATTTGTACTAAGTAAAATAAATAGAAAACCAGTTCGGTCATAAATTACCGAGGGTATACTAACATGAATACAAATAAATTATTTGAAGTTATGCACAAATTCACCATGTAAATACAAAAATTACATTATTTATAAATATAAATATATTAGGAAATATTTAATGAAGTTATAAAATTAATAATTATAATTTAAGTTATTATTTAGTAGCTTTCACCATTTTATCGGGTATTTAACCATTGTAAATTGTATCATGACATTCATTTATTTGTGCCAAGGTATATTTTTTCAAGTTTGTGAGTCAATTAACTGTAAAACGAGAATAGACAGCGAACATCGAGTGATTGAGTGCATGGGCTGGGAGTGAGTGTGAAAAACAAGCAGTTTTTTGTCGGCACTCGACGTTCGGCACTACCGATACGAACAGTTGTCTGGAATTGTGGCGATTCAGCGGAAAAGCGCAAAAATTCTGAAACTTTTATAAACAGTGAAAAATCGCGAAATGGCTTTCCGTTAGCGTTCGGCGTTGGCTTCGAAAGCGATAATTATTTATTAATAGAGTTCTTGAGTCGACTTCGCGGGCGATCCGAGCGAACCGCGGGTGCGAACAGCACTTGAACGCAGTTTCTCATCGACTCATCTACTCGGGTGCTCGAGACGCGAGAGTAAAGTGCGAACCCATATACTCGAGAAGACAATTGGAGTAATCGAAGCAGAAATGTAATCATGAATTCGTTATTTGTGTCGCGAAGTAAGCGATTCGTGTTTTTCTCAACAAATGTTTCGCTCATTTCTCGATAATATTCGACAAAAATTGAATTTATTTTCATTCAATCGCTTGATATTTGATATTTAATTGAATTGAAAAACAATTTTCGATTCGATCTTTTCAAATAGTAAACCAATTCTTAGATATAAGAAAGTTTAGTCTTTTTTGTAGAAATAGTTTACTGAAAGTAAAATTAAGTCAACATAAATTTATAAACTTGATGAAATACTTGAATCAGAATAGAAGAATCTTGAGCATTTTATTTTTATTTTTTGTTATGTATCGAAATTGAAATCTTTGAGCATGTAACTAGCTTATCTTGTAATGCGCTCTAGAGAATATTGACTACTGTATAAAAATTGAGTTTAGATCAAAATTGAAAATGTGTACTTGGTAAATAGTTAAATATGCTGTTTGAAAATTGAACATTTCTTTTGTGCACCAAGAATAGCTTCACAGAATAGCTTGGTGAAATATGTGGGACTGGCAAGGAGCAATTCAAAATATAATAGTTGCATAATATTTTATATAAAAATATATTTATACTGTATATAACAATATGAAATTAAATAATTCTTAACAAGTAATTATAAGTAAATTCTTACTTTGTAATTTACAATATTAATTTAAAAGTAAGAATTTACTTTTAATTACTTGTTAAAAAATGTGCTCTCTCAATAACATAACATTTAATACAATTAAATAATTCTAATATTGCACACAAATACAAATTAAGAAATTTCTAATTAAGCATGGTGAATGTCAATCACCATAACAAAATATAAAAATATTAATACAATATATGACAAAAACAACTAATGTTTTTCTGAAATTATTCGATAAATGACATACATTTGCGACATTCGGGCAAAAGTCATAACAAAAACAGAAATATTTTTTAACAACTATTTCCTAAGCGATTAGATTCAGTGCATCGGAAAAGACATTTCGAGAGTCGGCGATACGAAGAGCGAGAAAAAAAACTTAATATAAAAGTCAATACATTTTTTTCGCGCAAAACCAAACAAAAGGGTTGACTCTTATATTGTTTTGACAATTAATCAATTGTTTTGCGCTCTCGAAGTGCGAACAGCTGTAAACGCAACTCGTTTTCAGTTTTTTGCTTCAGCTATGTTACACATAATCTATAATCATCAAGACACTATTTATCGGACAGAGACGCACATATATGCATGTTATTAACTGTTCTTGTCTAATTCGTATTGATTATTGTAGCATTTTATGCTAATTTAGCCATGCTTAACATAAAATTCGCATTTAGATTTTTTAGCTTGACACTAAAACTAAATTTGTTATCTATTTATGCCAGCAAATTTTGTTTTGCTAAATGTATTTTTAAAGTAAATTTTGTAATGTATCATTTTGTGTTAATTTTTAAATAATTTTATAAAATTTTATTTCTTAAAAACTTTTTTCTTTGTTTAAACAAAAATATTTGTTGCGTTTGAAGTCAAAACAAAAAAAATCTATTTTTAAATTTAACACACATTTTGTAATAAAAAAAAATATAATACTGTACATTTAATAAAGTCGACGACACACTGGGCTGAGCTGAAGGGTTTGTAGACAGACGTCAAAATAGAGCATTGTTAAATTTTCGCAAAAGCTTATGCAACTCGGCAATCTTACAACCTACACAATTATCTGGTTTTGAAATGCCGAACACATTTTTACCAAATTCGTACATAATAAATAATTACTTTTTTGAAATTTTATAGCAAAAACAAACATTTCTAATTTATAGCAAGCTAAATTAAAAAATATATTTAAATTAATTTAGTTACTCTTAACCAAATTATCACTACATTTTAATTGTATTATTGTTTACTATAACTATTAACGTAAATTGGTTTACTGCTAATTTTAGCATGGCACGAAATTTTTAAATTGAATTATTTTTAGCTGGAAATTTAAGTTATCTATTGTCGCACTTAAATTTTATTAGTAAGTGCACAGTAAGAATTTCGAGCGAATATTTATTATACGAGAAGATGATTAAACATACGGTTCGCTACTTTTGACGAATAAAATCATTAATTATTTGCCGTTTTTCTCGTAAAATGCGAATACAATTCGCATTCGAATGGGTTTTGCATTACATTTCAATTTTCATTTCCATTATCCGATCCCATTATTTAGTGCTGTCGTCCGAAAATCGTGTGTGATTTGTCATGCTCAAAATTTAATAATGTTATTAATTTTGAATGGCGATGTCGCAACTTCTATCATGTAGTCTGGAGATGTCATATCGAGAATTAATGTTTTCCATCCAATTGTTTACATTTAATTTTCTGCTTATTATCCACAGTTAACCGCCTTTTCGTTGATTTATATTTTCGCATTTCTATCTTGCTAAAATATTGGCTTCGTTATTGAAATGTAAAACTCTATATTAAACATTCAATTTGTAATTATAAATTATAAATTTCTTTATTGTTTATTATTTATTTTAAATATGCAAGTGCATAAATATGTAATTTTTTAATTTCAAGAAAATATTCTTAGCAAGTTTTTATTTTTTAAAATATAATTTTTTGTTTTACTAGCTTGTAACAATATGTAATTTAATTTAAGCTTAAATTTTAGTTGCACAGATAAATTATACTAGTCTTTATTATGAGAATATGGAATCGAGATAGCATTAAGCTAAAACAATCAGATGAGAACTTGAGAAATCTACTAATTTATTATCTCGAATCTAGAATTTCTATTATTTGTATTAGAAATAAAATTTTAGCACTTAATCAAAAACTGCTTATCGCGTGAATTATTACGAATCGCGAGTGAAATAAATTAGAAATATATTTCAAAAATTCTCATTTCAGACTCAGAGCTAGAATTAGCAAAATTTTCGCGAAACGACAGCCGAATGGCTGGCGAACTGTTGTTCATCGCAGAACAGCAAAATTAATCAAGTTGCTTTAATGGCTTTCTGTTTGATCTAGATCATTGGGCGCTCTTCGCACCGATAGACGAGAGCGGATCTTATTTTTATCCATTTCTTTAATTTCAAATAATAATTCACTCAAACAGAGAGCGAGAAAAGTGTTTTATTTTTTTCGCACAAAAAATAAAAAACAAATTTCATATTAGTCTCTGTTTTCTATCAGAAGAGAAGAAATTTTTTTCCCCAATTTTTATTGTAATTTCGATCATAAAAATAAGGGATAAATAAAGTATAATAAAACCATTAGTCTCTCTCTCTCTCTCTCTCTCTCTCTCTCTCTCTCTCTCTCTCTCTCTCTCTCTCTCTCTCCCCCCCATCGAAAAGAAAGAAAAATTCTCTCCTCTTTCGGCAGAATTTATTGACTCATTTGAGTTTAATATAGAGAAAAAATTGTATAAAAGAATTGAATAAAAAAATGTTGAAAATGTTGGTTCATTTGACGAGTTTCGCTAAACTACTTAATAGAGTGCGAATAATTGATTTGATGGCAGTATTCGTATTCGTATTCAACGTCTAATTTATATAACATTTTTTCCGAAGCTATAGTAAATTAAAACGGCGTTTGCGAAAGAGTGCAGACATTCAGACATTTATT
>JAQIXC010002691.1:0-10346 GCA_034697605.1 Metabelba pulverosa
AACGACAAACGAGTCGTTCGTCGAGTGAATCGAAACGCAAACCAATCGACGAGTGATTCGACTGATTGTCGAAAACGCATCGAAACAAAGCGAACGACAAATCGGCGCAAAAATACCGTTCATTCGATTCGACGCGACTTTCGATGCAGTGTTTGTCTGAAGAGATTCCGATTTCGATACCAATTATTGAGACATAAGAGCATTCACTCCGCAATCAGACGTTTCAGTTGCGATCATTCGGATTGCGATAAACGCTTTACGTCTAAACGCGGTTTGAATCAACACTTGAAAAGCCATTCGAATCGACGCGACTATCGATGCGATGAATGTCTGAAGCGATTCAATACAAACGCGAATCTCTATCAACACAAACGCATTCACTCCGAAGTGAAACCTTTGGAATGCAATCATTCGGATTGCGATAAACGATTCAATTGGAAACACGAGTTGACGTTACACTTACTCAGACGTCATTCGACTGAACGCCCGTTTAGCTGCGATTTCGATGAATGCGTTAAAAAATTCAAAACCAAATATGAATTGACTGGACATCAGAAGAGAGTTCACGCGTTTGGACGGGAATTGCGCTGCGATTCGAGTGACTGCGGAATGCGATTCAGCGCCGAATCCGAACGCAATGCTCACAAACGCTTACATTCGCCGAATGAGCCGTTCGTTTCGATCAAAAGGCTTCGAGTTTTGTTCGAAAATACGTACGAATAGTGACTCGAACTGAAAATTAGTGTTAAATACGACTAAAAGTTTTGTTTTTATTTCTATAATTTTATTTGTTTTCAAAACTTAATATAAATTAAAACTCGTTTTAAATACTTTTAATATCTTTACGAAATAATCTTTTAATTTCGTATTAAACTGTTTTTTATTTGTTTTAATTGTATTAAAACATTGTCATAATTAACGTTTTTATTTGCTGGCAAGTTGTCTCTAGTTGTAACACTTACCCTAAAGTCCTGTGCATAACCCGCGGGATATCTAAGAAAGTTAGAGGTTTTACTGTAAAATTATAGTCTGCGGGTTATCTATGGGGTGCGGGTAATACATAAAACTTAAAAACTTGAAACTATTCTTTACACTAGAATACGATTTTCTTGTTTTTGGCATTATTTTAATATAAATTAAAATTAATTAATACAAAATTAAAAACACGTTGTTTTTAATTTACTGACAGCATTATTGCATCTTATAAACAGTAACATATATAACATATATATATAAAAGTTACATTTATCTAATTTCTAGTGATACGATTTTTATATAATTTTGTATATTAATATACGACTAATTATAGATACAATATTAATCATAAAATCATTTGGGTCCATAGTAAATTTTTAAATAATTAAACTTTAATTAAGCATCAATTGATATGTAACCCGTTATACGATAGACGTTATTTATGTGTTTTATGTGCGGGTTATACATTGGGTGCGGGTTATCTATTATACAAAATATTTTTTAAATTTTTGTTATTTTACTGACTGCGGGTTATACACCGGGGCGGGTTATGCACAGGACTTTAGGGTAAAAAATAAATTAATAAATAATCTGTGTAACTTTATTTACTATGTTAATTAATACGAATGTCTCGTTGTTCTCAATTTTTTTAATAATTTTCAAATAAAATGCGAATTTGAGTCAAACGGATGTTAACAGAAATTTGGCGAAACACGAGATTCAGTGCGAATACAAGCCGTGGATAAAGCGCTCGAAATGTGGTTTCAATACTACACTCAATGGACAACACATTTGTATCAGTGATCCGATGCTCGAGAATGAGTGCGAAAGTCGCGACAATCGAGTCAAATAAAAAATTGCAAAATAAGAGTTTATAAAAAATTAAATATCTATTTGAGAGGAACGGGCGTCGAATCATGTGATTTATTGCCGAGTTAATTGGGAAAAACAAGAAAGTGAGCTGAAAAGCGTATTGGTAAATTTAAAGACTAATTAAATCAATTATAAATTACTAAAAAATGTTTTTAATCAAAACGTTTGGTAATTGTGTACAGAAGTGGCAAAACAATCGACGCATTTATGCGTTAACTCCGCAGTGAATGCGTTTTATGTGTCGATTCAAATGTGTTTTTCGTTGGAATCGTTTCGAACAGTCTTTATGATCGCATCGAAAGTCGCGTTGAATCGAGTGAACGCTTGCCCAATGTCTACGTAATTCGGTTTTAGTGTTAAATCGTTTAACGCATTCAATGAAATCGCACTGAAATGGCCTTTCATTCGAATGGCGTTTTAAATGCCTTCGAAGACTCGACGGATCGGCGAATCGTTGCTTACAATCGCTTCGATTACAAGCGAACGGTTTGTTCGACATATGAATGCGTTTGTGATTCTTAAGAATCGATTGCGATTTGAATCGCTTTCCGCAGTCGTTGTGATCGCAGCGATAGTCGCGTCGATTCGAGTGAACGCTCTTCTGATGTGAAGTCAAATATGATTTTGTTTTAAAGCGTTTATTGCATTCGTCAAAATCGCAAGCGAATGGACTGTCGTTCGAATGCCTTTTCAAATGTCTTTTCAGATTCGACATATCGGCGAATCGTTTCTCACAACCGCTTTCATTGCATTCCAATGGCTTGACTCCGGAGTGACTCACTTTGTGTCGATTTAGTTCGGATTTCGATTTAAACCGTTTATCGCATTCGCTGTAATCGCAACGAAACGGCCGATCGTTTCGATGACATCTCCGCCGGTGTTCAGACAATTGATCGCTTCGTTTAAATCGTTTCTCACAATTAGTTTCATTGCATTCGAATGCTTTCACTCCGGAGTGACTCAATTGGTGTTTCTTTAGCTCATACTCAGTGACAAAACTCTTCTCACATTCACTGCATTTGAACGCCTTATCACTCGAATGACATCTCTGTATGTGTTGACGCAAATTAACCTTTTGTTTGAAGCGTTTATCGCAATCCTTATGATTACAAACAAAAGCTTTAACGCTCGAGTGAACCGCTTTGTGTTGATTGAGAGCCGATTTGTTTCGAAACCGTTTCGGACATCGAATGCATCGAAACTTTCGACACATTGTTTGCAAACGTTTCCGACATTCAATCGAATCACTCGTCGAGTGACGACCGACTCGATTGTCATTTGCGTTCAATTCAGTCGTTTCGACGCGAATTCGCAACAGATTTGTGTCAATACAAGTCGTTAATTGAGGAGAAAGAGTCGAATCAGAAGTGAAAACATTTAGTGAAAAATCATTCACTTTTTCGCATAATTCACTCAATCTATTCAATCGGTTATAGACTTCGAATAGTTTACTCGTATTTTGGTTTAGTTTTTCGACACAACTTTGTATTGAATTCATGTTTAGTTAATAATTCACTTAAACTATTCAAATCGATATTAATTATCTTAGAAATCAATTCAAAAACAATTGAAATAAATGTTTGAAAATATGTTTTGTTTTGTTGTTTCAAAACGATTTGCAAAACACGTGTCAATGCATGCAATCCATACAAAACGTCACTTTTATGAAGATATCAAACCCTTGATTCATAAATCTAATAGTATTTAAGTAAAAAATTCATTTAAAAATCAATTATCTTTAAGTATATATTTAAGTAATTATCGTGCCTAAGTGTGAATTATTAAAATAAATTGTAAAGATTTACACTGTAAGGTTTTATTTAAGATCATACGAATTTATTACATCACTTGTACATTTACTGTTTATTTAAATACATTACAGATACAATTGATGAAGAATTGAACACAAATTATTTACAAAGTTATATGAATATTATTAAATTGATACAACAGATTATTTATTAGCTCATAAGAAACTATATTGGATTTTTTAATTTAATAAAATTTTTAATCATAATAAATATATATACACTTGAAGTCCATTTCTGTCAACACCCAATTCTGTCACTTTTCCAATTCTGTCCCTCAATTCTCAAAACCATAACCATCCTGTATTAAGCTCTATGCTAAAATGGTCCATTTCTATCAAGTCCAATTTTATCACAAGTCCATTTCTGTCAACACTATTTAGAGCCATTTATGCAATAATTACTCAATATTTTAGTCCAATTTTATCACTTTTTGAAACTGTAAATTTCGATTTAAAATTCATTTATTTAAAATAAAATGCGTTAACTGTAATCATTAGTTAAGCCATTGTTATTCGGTTTTTATCTCTGTATTACACAAAATCCATTTCTATCACTCATTGAATGCATTGAAATCATTGCAAAGACTATCAAAAGTGCAGTCAATTCACTGCAAAGTTATCGATACGGATGACTCGAATTTGGCTATTAGTGAATTGAATATTAATTTTTGAATTGTTTTTAATTACAATTTGTATTTTACTTTTCAATTGACCACTATTTTAAGAAATACGTGCTTTTTTAAATAAAAACCTCTATATATACATTTATTAAGCATATTTATAGCACTGTACATAGTAAATCCATTTTTGTCCCTGGTCCATTTCTATCCCTCAAATTCTCTGCCCAGGTCAAGTGATAGAATTGGACTTCGAGTGTATTACCAAATTTAGCAAAGATTATTATTTAGACAATTGAAAGTTAATTAACAATTAATATGCAATTACAAATACACATAGTAATTGAATTAATTGGCTGAATAAATCATGATAAAAATGCGCCCAATCCTTAATATTAAATATTGATTTTTGTAAGAGTGAAGAACCGCTTCGCTATCGATGGAGAGAATAAATACGTTCCACTCAATCGCGTCATTCGTATCATTCAATTTGCGCATCAAATCGGCGACAATCGCGTCGTACGTATCGAAGCGCCGAATTGCGTCGACACACCAATCGGTAAAGCGATCGCATTCTTCACCCGATATTCGCTGCACTTTATCCTTTACGACCGTATCGGCGCGTTTTCGAGTCTTTGTAATCGCTTCGCACATATCCTACGAACACATTGTAAATAGGCATGCTCATTAGGTTCGGTAACATTTAACAACACTAGTTAACGCTATTTAGTTATAGAGCTCGCACGCGGTAACTTCGTTAGGCTTTAAGCCTCAATAGTTGTATAGTATTAGTAATAGCAATAGTAGTAGTAAAGCAAATTCAACCATTATATTTGAAATAATAATAAATTATTAAAATATTGTATTAAATCGAAAATACTTAACAATTTTCGACATAACACTTTTCGACATTACAATTTTCGACACTACATTTTTCGACATAACACTTTTTGACATTACAATTTTCGAGATTACAATTTTCGGCTTAACAATATTTAACTAATTTTGATTTAACACATATTTAAAATAATTTAGTCAGTCATAATTTATGTGCACTATTTATATTGTCTATAAAATAATCATACTATACCACTATTGAGGCTTAAAGTCTATCGAAGTTATCGCGTACGAGTAGTTCTGTAATGTAAAATATTATTTATAATTTATCAACATTTATTATTATGCATATAATAAATTTTAAATTTAAATACGGCATTTAATCGTGCTAATTCCATATTGCTTAACAAATCCGGAAATTGTTTCGAGGTACATTCCACTAGCATTTCTCCATGTACCGGTGTGCTTTTTTCGCCAACCGCATACTTGAACAGTGTTATAAGTGGAAATATAGATGGCTAAAAAAAGTAAATTGATATAAATATTGCTCAAATAGTTGTCTATGCTCACAAGTCTAAAAATATAGTTATTTTAATAATTGCGCTGGCCAAACTTTATCCATTAGTTAAAATTAAAATATTAGCAAATATGTAAAGTATTAGTTAGCGCAAATTATAAAATAACCTATATTAAATTTTGTATATATTGTTATATGATCGTGATAAATTACATTTGTTTCTCGCTGACAAAAAATCGATATCAAAATTGTACCAAATTGTAGGATGATAAACTGGTGATAATAATAAGCTAGTACTCCATGGTTGCCAATAGAACGCACGTAGACACACCAAAATTGATGCTCGTTAGTGTCCAATTTATTAGCATGCTCATATATATAACCGCAAATATGGTTGTTATCATTCGAGCGGAGAATAGCCGTTTTGCACAAATCGGCCATTTGTTTGATCCACTCGTCCGTCACTTTATGTCTGACGAGAACTTCGTAGCTTTCGATGCGCTTTCGAGAGGATAGTATCGTTTCATACATATCCTGTAAAATAGATAAATAAAAATTTAGTTAACATACTTTATATCAGTGTTTCACTCTAAGTAAAATTTACATTAAAATTGAATGCGTTATTAATGTTAAATTAAGCTAGATAAATACTTTTATAATAACATTGTTGTGAATAATATTTTTTTGTTACAAAATTGTCCAAAAATAATGTACATAATAAAACAAAAAGTGGCCATAAAAGTGGCCATTTGGAACTCACTGCTTTATATTAATAATATAATGTCACATTTAAGCATGAATTAATTGCATTGTTTTTTAAATAAAAACTCTAATTATAATTATAAAATTAAATGTATTATACTGTATATATATTATTATTATATAAGAGTTTATAATAAAATTTTAATTAATTAATTAGCATAATAATATACCTGTTCAGTTCGTATATTTTTAATGTTACTTAGTGAATTATATTTGCATTGAATAACATGTTTAATTAGTTCATCGACGGAAGCGTCCACTGGACAGCCATTCGCCGAAAATTCGCATTTAATTCGACGCGTATTTGCATTTTGTAACTCTAGCCTTAAGCTATCAATCTCTTCGCATTTAAGCTTGTTGCTTGCATTTTCGAGTTTGAACTCGCTAAATTCTATCTTGATACTTTCCAAACTTAAATCAGAGATTAATTTCTGCGTATTTGCTTTTCGCAACTCTTCGCGCAATGACTCGATTTCTAAGCATTTGTTGCGATTGTCGGCTCTGAGAGCGTCGACGCAATTGTGTTCGACATTCGCGTCGATATTTAAACCACATTTACAGCACTTTAGCGGAGGTTTCGATTCACAGCTCATCTCGTGTTTCGCCAAATTTTCTCTTCGTATCGCTTCTCGACATCCCTTCGACTCGTATTTGCATTTTATTCGCAAATTATTCATAACATTAATTACAAATCTCGGCGGAGAACTCAGTCCCTGCCTATCGAGCGGTTGGCGATCGTTGGGACAGTCGGTGTTGTCGGTCAGCCACTCGTGAATACATTGTTCGCAATACGTCTGTCGACAGCATTGAGTGACGACTGGATTGACGAACACTTCCAGACATATACCGCACGTAAACTCATCCAAATCCGCGGCACTAATGCCCACAAACCGCGATTTGTTTATTGATTTAATTGCAGACAACATATTAGCATGTTACTTTTTTACAGCATTTAATTTAATAAATAATAGTACAAATTAATTACTAAATTGTGTTTATACATTTTTAAACATACAGTAAAATGTCTACTTGGCAATATTTTGCATTAACTGTACAGTATGATGCTATCTAATAAACAAATTGATAAGATATCAAGTATCTATATAAGTATTAAGTATACTTACGTTTCACATAAGTTTTGAATTTATATTTATTTAACAAAGCGTATAAAATTAATAAATGTATAGCATTTAAACATCTTGTTAAATTAAACATGTATAATAAATTATTGTATTAAAAATTTAAATTGTATTTATAAAAATAATTTTTGTATTAACACAATAAACCACTTTATATAAAGTAACTTTATATATATGGTAAGATCATTATGGTAATTGACAGTATATTATTATGGCCATAACTTTAAAAGCTATCAAACCTAATTTAAATAATTTCACTAAGAAGAATTTGATATTTACAACTATTATACAAATAATCTCTTTATAAATGTTACTATTGTTTTGAACATGAATTTCTAAGGCAAAGTTTTCATTCTGATTTTTATTAGTTATAACTATTTTCAAATATAAACATACTTTTTAAAATGCTTAAATTTATACTGCAAAACACAATACATACAGTAATAGTTTCTATGAACTAATGAACAAGACAATTCTCGCATAACTTTGATAAACACGTTTAATTTGTAAGTTATTTTTCTGTTAATATATGTTTAAAATGTCATTGTTTTTACAAATATTTGTGCCAATATGGAAAATGTGTGAGTTTTGTATAATGCCTAATTTTTGAAATACAAAAATCCACTATTTAGTAGTTAGAGACGACTTATTCATTGTTTTTCCTAATAGAGCTTTGCGTTCATTAATCGCAAAATAATAGAATGTCGCAAAACGTTTGTTGTAAAATTTTGGCTTGTTTCTAATTTTTTATCAAATTTTTAAAGATTTGGATTAATTTATTTGTTTCAAAAATTTATATTTTATAAATATTAAATTAGTTTCAATTATATATTATTTATTAAGCGAAAAAACATTATTTAACTTTATTATTTATCTTTATTTTCTCTATTTTAAATAGCATTACACAACATTTTATTAATTATTTTTTTAAGTATATTATATTTAAATAAATACTTTTAAATATTTTATATTATTTATTATTAACATAAATTATTATTTAAATAAATTTATTATTATTATTATACAAGTTATAAAAGGCTATTCAACGGTTTAATATATTTAATTATTAGTATAAGAACATAACTACTAAAATGTATTGTTAAATTAATCATTTATATAAAAATGCAATTAATGCAAAATTTTAAAAAATACATTTTAATAATTTAAACATTATCCGATATAATTATTATGAAATAATAAATAGAATTTTACAATAGAAATAATATTCTATTACAAATAAAATTTAATTAACTTATTAGTCAATAAATATTATATTTCTACATATTTTTGTATTAATATTATATATTATTCTTAATAAACTTTTAACATATAACATTAAGTTTATTATCTTATAATATATTGAAAAACAATAAATTTAGTATTACGGTAAGTCTACAAAATTATAAGATTGTTAAGTAAAATACTAAAATTTATTAATGCTTGTTAAAATCCTCTATAATTATATATTAATTAAAAAACATATTGATTATTAATTATATAATTTTATTTATAAACCACAATAATTTCTGTAATTCTAATTAATAATTTTAAATATTATATATAATTATAAAATAATTAAACTTTATTTAAAATGTTAAACAAAATAGTAAAGTGTAATAATTAGAAAATTATAGGTTTATTAATAATTATACTCATTTTTTGCAAATAAATAGTTACACAATTCTATTTATTTATTTAAATTATATTGCTAATTTATGTTATAAATATATGTTTTTAAAATTTTATTTTTGATTTTAATGTATGATTAAGTAAAATTTATAATTATTTAATAAATAACATTTAAAAGTTTTAAATCATAAATATTTTTTATTTACATTATAAATCTTAAATAAAACTAATTTATTTTATATGACTTTATTGCATAGTTATAATGTTTTTATTTATGTTGTTTTATAATTTCTACACACAATATTTATTATAATTAAATTCTACAATTCATGTGAATCAATCAATATCTTTTATTGATTCTATTTAACAAATATAATTGATATATGTGAGCATAATATTGATAAATCTTATACTTCATAAATTAATTGATAAGAATGTTTAAGTATCATTAGTTATAAATTTTATTTAATGATACAGTAGATATTTATAATTATTTTTATTGTTAAACTAGCAAAAAATGTATTCAATAATATATCATACATTAAAAGAGTATCAGAGAAAACAACTTAAAAATAAAATTAATATTCAATTTTTATCTCTTACAAAATATTTATTTTTTAATGATATTTGTTAATAAAATATAACAAATAAATTAAGCAATGTACAACAGATTAAATAAATATTTTGTAAATGAGATTTTGTTCCATTTACTCAATTCATATAAGATTGTAAAATATATATTATTTTTATATTTATTATGTTCTGAATATGTTGTTAACAAAAAAATTTAATCAATATAATCTTATAAAAATTTATAGTTACTAATTGTTAAAAAATATTTAATACTAAATAATTTAATTAAACAATTTTCTGATTATATGATTTATAGTTATATGCAGATTATTTATGCTATAATATAAATGAATATTTTTTGATTGCATTTTTAGCATATTTTTGGAATTATGCCGATTTTGTCGCTAACCAACCTGAGGGCAATTGCAGCAATAATTGCGCTTAAATGCTATAAATGTGTTATAACAATCTGGTCATACCTCGTAAATCGGTAAAAATTTACATATATTGTGACGAGTAGTCTCGCCATCTATCGATTCCTGACGATAGGCACATATCGCCAGTCATCGCTCGATTCAATGTCGACCTTCGCACGTCTCCGATGACGCGCAACC
>JAQIXC010002692.1:0-10343 GCA_034697605.1 Metabelba pulverosa
TTTATTCGCGCACTTCTATTAATAAATATTATTATTTCAAACAGGAATTTACTCAAAATATCTATAATATTAAACATGGTGATTATAAAAATAAATTATTTATATTTAAACTATATATAAAATTGATGTGTATTCCCGCTGTATATACAATGTATACAAATGCAAGGCTTGTGTCGAAAGCGTTACTTAAGACATGATATATCAATAAAGTAATTAAATGTAAAGAAAAAAATTGTAAAAATATTTGAAACACAAAACAGTTTGCATTGAGAGTGTAGTTAAGAAATGCCAAATTGACATAACATAACAAAAGTCAAACATATTTATAAAATACTCCGTATTTTCAATTTATATATAGTTAACGAGAAAACCGAGAACTCAAAAGAGAATTATTGGGTTTTGGGTCTAAAATTAGAATCTTATTAAACGGAATGTTATTCTACACATGTCTTCTTTCAAAACGCTATACACCTCTGAAATATTTTCGCCAAATAACAGAACTGTAGCGCAAAATGTATTTATAAATTATGTATATTTGAAGGCAAGAACAAAATTTTCGCTCCAGTTTTAACACTAATACATATCTAACAAAAGTTTTTAAACAAAATGTATTTTATTTTATGCAAAAATATTTTGATTCCACTTTTCGAAAATTCGCCAAATCTTTTGTTTGAATTTAGTTTTCGTTTTATTTAAAACAATTTTTTTCGTCAATCTCTCCCTCTCTTTCTCGGTTTGATTGAGAGAATGAAATGAAAATAAGAATTTCTTATTTATAAAGTGAACAATTTTTGAAAAATTGATATTTTGCAACACAAATAATTTTTCATAATTTATTGTCAATAAACGACTCGATTTTTTGCTTCACTTTTTGTGCGAAACATAGATTTTTTCGCCTCTTTTGTAGAAAAATATTTTACTTTAGTTTTGAGTAAAAAAATTTTTGCTTTTGTTTTTTCTCTGACTGTCTTTGAGAAACGTCTGAATGACAAACAAAAAAGATTTATGTCTTTTATACGAAACGCATTACAACAAAATCAATTTGATATCATTTTTATGTTGTTTGACATTTTGAATATTAAACACTAAAAACATCGACAAATTCTATGGCTCTGTTAGACTAAAAGCCAAAATAGCTGTTCAAACAATGCATTGCATTTGATGTTTCAATTTTATTATTGAATATTTGATAAATTGAGTTAAATATTTAAAACACAAAATTACAAAATTGTTTTAAGAATTGAAAAATGTTAGCAAATTATAATACATTTTAAGTAATCAATATTTTTAAGTATTAACTTACAATACAATATATAATATTTATTTAAATTTAATTTAAAAATTTTGATAAAATTTTACATCAATCACAAATTGCAACTGCATAAAACTATATGGCATTCGATTGTGTATTTTACAAATTATTTTATTAAATTGGAAAGAAATATCAAAACTAATAAAGACTTCAAGCGTTTGAAAGTTAAGGAACAAAAAAGTGATAATAAATGTGAAGACCAATGCACTTAACAAAAGAATAAAATCGCAATAAATTTAATTAAAAAAATAAATTGATTTGTAAACACAAATAAAAAAACTGAATGATTAATACAAAAATATATAATAATAATAAATGTGAATAAAAATTAATAAACATTGAAATCAATCAAATTGATTGTAGAGACGAATGGAACGATAAGAGAGAGAAAAAGAGAATATAATCTCATTTGTAAACTGTATATCAATGACAGGAATGAGACGATAGAAATGGATAGACAGTGAGCGAGAGAATGAGAGAAAAAGAAGCAATGTGAAAGTAAAAGTAAATTTATTTCCTACTATTTATACACGAAAAGAGAGGCTTTTATTATTGATTTATGTTATCAAACGAATCAATAAAAATATCTGACATTAGAGAAGAGAATAAATGGCATTTAGTTGTGTTGTGTTAAACATATTTTCACAATTCGTTTCCTCAATAATAAGCGGCGAAACAGAATAAGTCGTCTTTTTTCGCTTTAATTTCTATTTTTAATACATAATGTTTTTTAGACGATATTTTCGTATTAAATGTATACATTTGCTTTTGTATGGATAAAATGTCGTGCCAAGTTTTACGCGGATTAAAAATTTAACCGAATTATCCTGATTTGAATAATTTGTTATCGTCAGTGAATAAACACAATTGCGACTTATTATACAGTGTAGAACAGATAAAAGATATATTAGCGGATTATAAAACAACAAAAACATCAGTGCTTTTTTAACGGAAAGAAAAAACATTTTATACAAAATAATATATATTCGCCGTCGAAAAGCATGTCTATTCTCTGAGTAATATTGTTTGAAAGCGATATTCTGTTATTATAGTTCAGGTTTTCGCTGCAATAAAAATTGATTCTTATTTTTGTTGTGTTATAAGTCCGGCAATACTCGCACCGAAGCTAACGCTCGGAATAAGTTTGAGTTTGAGATCTCTTTTCTCACTTTCACTCCTTAACGCCGTTCGTCGACAAACATCTCTCACTTCTATCTCTCGTTTGAGAACTAGAAAACTACCGCTTTTTGCGCCTCTATTCTCATCTCTCGATTTATATACAAAACGAAAATTATTTTTTTATTCGCCGTTTCGTTCGTCTCTATTCTCCTGCTTCTCGTCGACAGTTATGGCGATCAGAGGCACAGACTCTGCTTCCAAATCAATAGCTAGCGATGCGAACGAGGAGAGAGAGAGAGAGAGAGAGAGAGAGAGAGAGAGAGAGAGAGAGAGAGAGAGAGAGAGAGAGAGCAGGAGTGCAAGCGAGTAGTAGCGAAAAAAAGGCATTCATTTGTTATTCATTTAATCAGAGCCGACGTCGAGAATCATAATCTCATACCGAGTATAGTGTTCTCGAAATTGTAGGGAAAAACACATTGAATGCAATCAAAATACAAGACAAACAACAAAGTGGTTAAGCAATGAGTTTTGGGACTTTACTTCTCTTTAATCGACTATCAAATCAAATTGTTATCAAATTTTATTTCAACTAAACTTGAGTGTAATTTTTTCTTCTTGATACATTTAAATCAATATTTGATATCTCCTTTCAAAATGTTTTTCGGAGTACATAGAAGAAAATTTTCTCTACTCTTTGGAGATTATATAAAATATTTAAAAATTTAGAAATGTTAAAAAATTCTTTCTTAATAGCTTATAAAAATGATATTTTGATTTCAAAAAATAAGAATGTTTATGTTATGCTAATGATTTTACAAATCGTGATGAGATTGCAATTTCGAGTTGACTACTAAATAAATTAGCTTGACAAATTTTTCCATGAAATGTCAAATCACATTTTTCTAGCTCTGCTTCAATGTTTGCAAAAAAATTATTTCTGTATTAAATCATTTATTCGCTTCATTGAACTCAAATCATTAGTTGCATTAAATATCAAATTAAAAGAACAAAAAATATATATTATGTATAAATAGTTTTCTCATAAATCACATTTTGAATAGAGTGTGAAATATAAAATATATACGAAATTCAATTATATCTATAATAATAATTATTGTTTAAAAACAGATAAAATGGTAATGTATAAAAATAGCCCAGGCTAAAAAATTCATTAATCATGAATAACTAATTCGTATAAATAGGGAAAAAGTAAAACATTATGAATATTTTATGCTAGGCAAAAACTTTATTATTTATTTATTAGATTTAGTAAAATATACGAAAAAGTAGAGAAAATATTTATATAAAAGATATAAAAATTTATTTATTATAAACGAGTTTCGAATGTTTGAAAAGTCTGAGTTATGTCATATATTCGTGATTGCGATACGAAAAAACAGTGCATTTATTATCGATCATCTCATATATGAAACGATAATAAAAATTTTATATAAAATTCTCTAATATTTGCAAAAATTTTATCTAAAAAAATTTTTTATTTATTTATTTAATTCGCTATTTACTCACTTCTTAACTCGTTTAGTTAAGCAAGAATTTAAACATTAATTTAATTAAAATTTCTAAATAAAAGAGAAAAAGCACGTTGTTTTTCAGAGAATTTAAATTTATTATTTAGTGAATATAATTTAAAATTTTTATATTAAATTAAACAAAATTATAGCACAAAAGACCTATTTTCGACAAAATAGCGCTAAAAGCAGTTGTTATGGAGAAAAAAAATTAGCGGAAAAATGGTTTGAAAATTATGTTATAAAAACTTTTTTACAATAAATAATTAAGTGAACGAGAATTGGGTTAAATTTTATTAAATAATTTAAACAGTTTATCATATTTCACAACAAAACAAAAAAATATGAAAATTTCAAAATGTGTTTAACACGACATGAAAAGCAGAGATGCCTTCGAAGTGAAAATCAAATTCTGATCCATATCTCCAAACAATAGACAAAACCGTATATCTCCGGCATTTCATACATCGAATTGATTGTTAAATCACAACTTCTCGCGCGCTCTCCCCTGCTCTGCCGGCCCCCACTCCAGGCCCACACTCCCTGTGCGTCACCCGAACCGCTGAGTGAATACGGAGCGAAGCACTCGTCTTCGAAATCCCTCCACAAAAACGTCGAAAATGTATACAATTTTTTCGGTTCTGATTCAGTGCCGCAACAAAAGGCCCGAATATTTGCAACTCCTGTGCTGTGTATCCACTGACTGAACCAAAACTAAACGCATTATCCGAACAAACGTTTCGATCCAATCATCAACGGCTCGAAAGAAAGCACTTCTTTCTCTCAATAATCTAATATATCGTATGCGAAGTATGAGGAGACGGCAAGAGGTCGACAACTAATTTTAAACTGTATATAAAAATACATTTTTACCCTCAAATCTCTCTCTCTCTCTCTCTCTCTCTCTCTCTCTCTCTCTCTCTCTCTCTCTCTCCCAGCAAATATTTTTCAACAATTTTGTTCATATATTATCGGTTTAACATTTAATACTAATAAATCAAAATTTTTATTTTCCGATACTTTTTGTTAAATTAAAACATTTTTTCCGTTTCTGTATTTATCGATAGATTTAAACAATTTTTTCGTATAAATTAATATTATTATAATTTATAAATTTCTTGTTAAGACATAAATTTTCTTGTGTTAAAATAAAATTTATATAAATTTTGCTCAAATCTTATCAATTCAATCAATTATATAATTAAATGTAAACTACATTTCATTATTAATGATATATCACATGAATTACAAGCAAAATAAAGTTAAGATACTGTTTCGAAAAAATGTTATTCAGGATAAATTCAAAATTACATATTGAATAAAAATTTATCTAAAATAGAAGTACCGGTAATATTAAACATCTCTTCCAGAAATTAAAAAATAAATTGTAAACAAGATAAAACATTTTCAAAATACAAAGTCTCATACTTTGCTAATAATAACAATAATAAACAACATTTTGCGATAAACAAAAAACTCATTAAATTTAATGTTATTCTTATTATAGCAGCGAATATATATCGAATCCTTTTATTCGGTGCAAAAAATAATACTAAATAAATAACAGAAAAAATATTTTCCTTAAAAATTCACTTAAACTCTAATCTATAAAATATTTGCAAAATTTCTATTGAATTAGGAATTAACTGGTTTTACAACTGAATACAAAGAGCATGGTGGAAAAATAATTTATAGCGAAGTAGAAAAACATGACTGAATTGTTAAGTTAGAAAATAGTGGAAGAAATCGATGAGAAGAAAAGGTTGTCAACTATTCTAATGTATAGTCTAATCTAGGATATGCAAGTGGGTAAACATAAATTCACCCTGATTCTCTGCGCTGCAAAAAAGCGTCTGATCGATAATATCTCCTCTGGCGGCCCAACATTTTTTGATGGCCTTTTCGCTAATATGCCAAGATTAAAACCAATTTAGCTCCAACTTAACTAACACGCTCTAATTTATATCAAATTTGGCCACGCATAAATTAACTTCAATTAAATTACAGCAAGATGGCTGCCGTTAATTGCCGTGATGGTTTTTATAAATAGAAATTTCCTGGATAAAAATATGGCCAATTTTCTACACAGACCATTTTGGCAATGAGCTTGCGTACTTTATACATAACTAGTTTAATCTATTCTATATCTAACGTATAATAAAAGAGCAATTTTTTGTTATTCAGATTCTTTGCGCTCTTTCTGTGCCTCTCTTTACGGCAATAACCGAATTGCAAGACTCGGTTCACACGAAAGATATCGTTCTATTAAATGATAGATAAGTTATTTTATTTCTATACAGTATTACAAAATTATCTATTTATTGATTTAACATCTAATATGAGACGAAAATATTTCTTAAGCTGTTTAGCGATGTTTTATTAAATTAAATATAAATTTAGAAAACGAGGTAAAAAATATTCAATTTATAAAAATGTTGTGTTATTCGAAAAATATAATAAAGAAAAATCGAGTTTTGAGCTAAAACGGGCGAACATGATAAAATAATGTAATGCAGAAGAACGAACTGCAACATTGATTAATAAATTTCGCTTTAAAGTAGACGTATTAAGTAGTAAGAAGAAAAATTTTCATTAAATAAAATAAAAATTTAATATTTGCTAAATTATAGTGCATAATAAATTTTAACGTTAAACATAATTAGATTCATTCACTCGTATGGTCTCTCTCTCTCTCTCTCTCTCTCTCTCTCTCTCTCTCTCTCTCTCTCTCTCCACGCGTATGTGTGCAGTAATGGTATTCTTAAACATTAATTTATTTGGAATTTTATACTTTAATCTCTTCAGAAGCAATAACAAGATAAAGTTAAAATATATTTTTTATATACACTGTTTATACTGTATAATAATGAAATTTTCTGCGTAAATAAAACAAAACTTGACTTGTTAAATAATATACATTTTGTTTTTTACACGCAAAAACATTTGGCTTTAATGAAGAAATTATTGAATTTTATTTATTGATAACAACTTTATGGCCGAATAAAAAGCTAACACTTTATTGCAAAAAATCGTTATTCCTTTAATTTGCAAACCAATAAAATGTAAACTATTTCTCAAAATTCTATCTGTGCAAACTAGCTTATTGTAGATAATTGATTCAACGCTTGTGTATAAAAATTTTAATATAATTCACAAAAAACCAGAAAATTCTAATTTCAGTCAATTTTATGAATGTATGAGAAAAGCGAGAGAAAGGCTGAAAAGAGAAGAAAAAATGTAAAAATTTCTTTCACTCAAACAGTTGTCGTCCTTGAGCTGAGAGATAGAGATAGAGAGCGAGTGTACAGTACATACATAGGAGAGACAGAGCGAAGAATCTGGTTATCTATCAATCTATCTCTCACTTTGAAAATAAGCGCAATTTTGTTGTAATCAGAATATAATTAATTTCCAATTCGAGGCATAAACACGACGTTTGTATACCGTATTAGCTCTGACGCAGAGAGACAACGGCAACAGAAAAATATGAAATTATATATAAAAAATAATAAAAACCTGAATATAAATAAGTTAAACAATAGACATAACAATTTTTCACGTGTGTTTGGCGAACAAAAAAAGATTTTTATTTTGTTTCGTATATATAATATGTCTAATATTGCAATTCTTTCATATAATATGTCTCTCATTGCAGATTCAGTCGATATAACACTAAAAATAATATATAAAAACGACTCCGAATTTGTTGAGAAAATTGCATCGAATAAACAGACGAACAAAACAAAAAATATACAGTATATTACAGGCATAGAGATGAAAGACATAAAAAAAGTATTTTTCGAGCATTTGAAGGTTTAGCCCTCTTTTGTTCGCGAAATTATTTCTTTGCAAAACTGATTCGGATTAAATTTGCTATTTTATTTAAAATTATACCAGCCAATAATATACATGGTATCACCTAAAGGAGTTTTAAAATAGTTATGCATTTTTTATCAAACGCTTAAATTACAGGAAAAGTCGCTAAAAACTGTTAAATGCCTTATAAATTATTTTTCGGTTTCTTAGTTATAAACTTTCGAAAATTTTATTGCAGTTTAATTTTTGTAATAAAAGTGAAATTCTAAATTACATTTTAACTGTGTGCTAATTGTTTTAGGCTTTTTGCATAATTTGCATAGTTTTTTCCAATGATTTAATGCATATTTTAAAAGTACATATTTTAAAATAATAATTTAATTATAATTATTAACAAGTAAAAATTTTGCGCACATTTCAGTTAGCCTTAATAGCGAAATAAATTATATTCAGAATGAATTAGAAATTTCTCATAATTGCATTAACAAATTGAATAGAAGCATAAATTAATATATAAATCACAATTAAGTTCGCAAACGCTTAATAGCATGGCAAAATATTTGTTTTTAACAATTTGTTTATGATATTAGCCAAACATTGTCGCTCGCAAATGATTGCGAGAATTAAATGAGAAAAACCTAATTTATTCAAGTTAAATTGGTGCGTTTTTGCCCGAATAAAAATTATAATTAAATAATAACATGTAGAAACAGAGAAAAAGAGCCAAGAACGATTTATGTTGTTTAGCTGTTGTATCACTCGGTGTGTATATACGCTATAAAACATTGTGAGCGGAGAAGACATTCATTAAGTTTGATCACAGAGTAAATGATATCCATTGCTATTCCGCTGTTTTTATTATACATTAATTAATCAGTTATATTGTGAAACTACTTATGGGAATGAAGTAGAATCCAAGAAAACATTAATTTAATTCTGTTTTATTCAGATCTTTATCTCAATATTTTTCGTCGAATTATTTCTTTGCGAAATAATTAATTAATTTATTTTTTCTTTAAAAAGAAAAGAAGTTTTTTAAAACATTATTATCATTATTATTAATATTGATTTTATAATTAATTAGATTCTACATTCCAATAGAAGTGGTGCATAAAAGATGAGCATTATAAAAAAAGCAAATTAAGTCAATAATTGATTAGCAAATTCTCTAATTTGTTTAACTAGATAAAAATTTATTTAATTTTAATTACTAATCTAAAACAAACTAAATTTTTTCATAATTACATCAGTTGTTAAAATAATCATTTTTGTAGCAACGATAATAACCATTAATTTTGAAAATATTAAAATAATTAGTAAAAAATTTTGACAAAATGTAATAAAAAATATATTAAAATCGTAGTTAAAAACAGTTGTGAACTCAATCTAAATAAGATCTTTTCGAATGAATTACTCGGTTTTTGTAAAATAAAAATCAAATAAAACTAAAATAAAACTAAAAAAGAGTGAGAAATAGAAAGAGAGAATGAGTATAAATAAATGGCCGTTGAATTGGATGTAATATTAACAAACTTGTTATTTATTGCTATTATTAATGGCAGTACAACAACTCATGCAGTCTTTAATCCAAAATATAAAGAGAAAAAAATTCTTTTCATTTAATCATTTTGACCCAACACTGAAAACAGTGCTTAAAACTTATAATTCAGTGAAAAACAGCAAAAAACAACGTCTAATATAACTGACTTTTAAACTGCAGCTTTTTCGGTAAAAAATACATGCTTAACTGACAAATATTGGGAAAAGGGGGCGGGTAGCTAGAGAGGGGAAACGGCATTACAACATCGCACCAACATAGCGCACAAACACTTTTTATTATTACTGTGCACTCAATGATTGTAATAGAGAGAGAGAAAAACAAGAACAATTTTGGAGAAATAATAATGAAATTGAAAAATAAAAAATCTCTGAATATAATAAATTATGTTTAAGAAAAATAAAAGAAATTTTTTTCACTAACTTAAAGGTTAAACTAATCATAAATATAAAAATTTGCGCTTAAATGCGATGCATTAAAAGCTCCGGTGTGCATTCGAACGCGAAATACGAACTGTACACTTTAATAATTTTTTTTGCAAAGCTCATATAATGGGCTGAATTAGGTCACTGGGTTATTAATATAGCTGATTATTTTACTGTATAAATGTGATTGTTATTAACTAAACGCTAAACTAATAAAAATTTATATATACATGTATATAAATAAATATATTTATTATATTTTATTATATAAGTCAATATGAAAATAGGAAATTGTGTTTTGTTTCGCTCGCTTTGCATCATATGTTCAGCTCTTCGTCGTAATTGAATTTTTATCTTCATTTCGACAATCGATTAAAGAATAAAAATATTTCTTTTATAGAAATAAATTGACGAAAATTTATTAAACAAACAAACATTAAAAAATTTGTATTCATATTTTTCCTCAAACATTATTTCGTAAATTTTAAACCAATTTTATTTTGACATTAAATATTTTTACCATCGTAAACGCAAAACATTGAGCTAAAAATATAACAAGCAGCATAAATCATGTTCTAGTTTTG
>JAQIXC010002693.1:0-10342 GCA_034697605.1 Metabelba pulverosa
TCGAGGGGAGTGGGAGAGCGTACCCGAGGGGAGGCGCGCGAGAGTACGGGTGCTAAACGATCGGCGCCGTTATGCGAAGTTATATTTGTTTAAGTTTTCTATCGATATCTACTTTACGACGAGAATATACTGTGTTATATAAAAATATGAATGATAAAATAGATTTCCAAACAAAATAAATATTTATTTTCTCTACACATAAACCTAAATAAGTTACTGTATATATAGAACAGAAGATTTTTTCACTAACATGTCTGGCCTCCCGAACCCCTAATCCCCAACAACTACACCCTTATTAGATAGTGTTTTTGATAAATATCATGCATATATATACAGAAAAACATTATTCATTACATATTAAGTGTATTTATACACGTATTTAGAAAACTAAAAATGGTATTAAAAATGCGAAAAAAGCGCATAAAAAACTGTTTTTCTCGTAACGAATGAACAAAAAATAAAGAAATTTTGCGAAAATTTATATTCGGTTTTCGGGGAAATAAAAAGTAACAAAAAATACTATAAATTTCAAAATTTATTTTCGAATTCACTTTGTTTCGCCTGTGCATTTTTTATCCTGTTTAATTCACTAGCGATTAGATTCCCTGAGAATTTATAGTGTATTTAATAACAGTTTAAATTTAGAAAAATACGAAAATAAAAACGAAAAACTAGTGAAAAAATTATAATATTTATTACGAAACGTCGAAAAACAAACGCAAAGCTAATCCGAGAGTTAATTGAAGTGCAAAAAAATACGAATAAATAAAACGTTTTTTTATAATATTCATAAAAAAAATAAAAACGTTTTCTAAATAAAAATAAACGAGTAGTTTTGGTTTCCAAATGAATAGCAATTAATAAAATTGTTTTTTACGTTTTTGAATATCGAATACAAACATAAATATCAAGTAAGAAACGTTAAGATAAACTGCTAATTAGATTTTCAAAAATAAAAAACACAACAAAATTAGTTTTAAAAGAGTGTTTAAATTTAGTAAAAACTTATTTTCGAACTAATGTTTTCAGGGCTTAAATAAACGGCAATAATGTTAATGAAATTCATGAATAAGTGTTGTATTAAATCTTAAATCTTATCATAAAATTCATGAATTTATTGATTATTCAGTTGTTTTTTCTATACTGTATATTTTTTCTAAACAATTATCTAACAACAACAAAACACACACACAAAACAAAATCTGAATAAATATATAATAATTTAAAATAAATTCCGAAAAATTCATGTCTCGCTTAAACACAATCGAAAATTATTTTCGAAACAAAACGCAAACAAAAAACGAATTTAAATAAAAAATCTAAAACCAAATCAGGCGATAGATAGGAGAAAATAGAAGTTCGAATAATTAAAAACAAAAATCTAAATTAATTTATCATGAAAAAAATCGGCAATAAATTACAACAAAGTTACTGTGCACAGCGAACAAAACAGGAACATCGAAACAAAGTCATAAATAATTAATCGAAAAATAAAAACATAAATTAAGAAAAATTAAAAAAAAAACAATAATTAACAAAATACATAATAATTTAAAATAAAATTATCAAAAAAAAAAACTATTTTAAACCAAAATCTATACAAAAAATAACATTAAAAACTCAAATAACAATAAATTATCAAAAAAAATAATAATAAATAAATAATTAAAAAAAACTATATTAATGAAATCAAAACACATAATAAATTAAAAAAATATCTCAAAAAACTATTTAAAACTAAATACTATATAAAAATCTATAAAAAAAAACAGATTTTAAAATCAAATATCATTAGAAAAAAACAAAACATTTAACTAAAAATATATTAATTAAATAAAAAAAACCAAATAAAACAAACAAATCGGACAAACCATTGGCCTTTGATGCACTCGGGCGCGAGCCAGTAGGGCGAGCCAACCGTCGGAAGCTTCTGGTCTTTGGCCGGTTCGCTGGTCGCGAACCCGAAATCGCCGATCACGGCCACCAAATAGGGCTCGGCGTCGAACTCGTCCGTATCGACGATAATCGGCGGCAGTTTCCTTATGAGCACATTCTTCGACGTGAGGTCCCGGTGCAGGAAACTGAGCGAATGGAGGTAGTCCATCCCCCTGGCGACGTCCTCGGCCAGCTTGATGAACGTCTGCTCCGTGTCGTTGAGCCGATAGATCTGCGGACAGTAGATGTAATTCTGGCAATTGATCCGATTGTTCTGGTTGTTCGTGTAGCCGATGTCGGCGCTGTTGTTGTTGTTGCTGTCGTTGCACTGGTTGTAGTTCTGCTGGTTGTACTGCTGGCGCCGCGTGATCAGCTTCTTGTTCTCGTCGAAGTACGTGTCGATCTTGTAGTACTGCCGGATCAGCCTCTCGAGCGTTCCGCCGTTGATGTACTCGAGCAGCGGGTGCAGGCCGCCTGTGCCATACATACCGGTGCGTTGTATAGCAAAACTCAGTTAATTCCGATAATAGTCTATCATTTTGTTTAGAATTTTATTCCTAATTTAGTCTGTATTTCATGTGTTATTTTTGCCTATATTTTATACAGTATACTATTTAAACAGTATTTTATTCTCATCTATTTATATTTATTCTAACCTGTTAAATATTTTATAGAGTACTTTAGTTTAATCTATTGTATACTGTTTATTTTCATTTTTAGTCTATATTTGATTTGTTTTAGTTTTTCAAATATTTCAGAACTATTTTCCAATTAATATAACATTTATTTCCAATATTTTTATGATTTTTGCGAAAATTTTTTCTTATTTCTGATATTGTTTTTTAATATTTTTAAATTGTGTGAAAATAATTACAAATTTTTTTATACTGTATTGAATCTATCTCTTTGTTCCGAAATGCAATTGCCTTGCCTAATTACATGTTAGATGTGCCTGCGTCGACCTTCAAACTACCGGTGCGCTCTGTCATTAAGGGACGCTTTTTGCCAAAATAACTCATCTACCTGTGCAATCGTTCATGCTTATTTCGTTCGGCGCATTACCGGTGCTCACCTGTTGCCTAATGGCCTAGACTACAAAACTCGCGAACAATAATAACACGACAAAAAAAGTTATGCAACTATTTCTGTCTAAAAAGTTATGCAACTATTTGTGTCTAAAAATATATACCAAAAACAGTAATTACGGAATAATTTTCTAATTTAATTAATTTAATTAAATTTAAGCCCATTCTCACCCCGTACTATACTAGCGAGATAGATGTATTATGCATTGCTAAATTATGCGCAGGTAGGAAGCGGGGAGTGTCCGGCACAAGAAGCGATAAATTCCGACAAAACGCTTAATTAATATTGAATTTAAAATATAATAAAAAAATAGTTTTTTGTTTGTGTACTGAGAGAACTATGAATTGAATTTGTTTTTTGTGTAAAACTAATGTTGTTTTTATTCGCATATATTTTTCGTTTTTCCGAGTTTGTGGCCAAACCCAGTGCCGGTGCCGACAGCACAGGCATATACGCACACATACCTTCGTGGACGACAGTGCCCATAAACGCGACTATGTTTTCGTGATTTAGTTTATTTAATAATTCAATTTCTTTCAATGCGTTTCCTATTTCGTAAAAAATAAGATAAAAATACAATTATTTACAAAAAAAAAATTCATAGAAATTAAAATTTTTGCTAAGTTTAAAGTTTACGCTAAATTAATATTTATGCTAAATTTTTTAATCTTGTTATTTTCCAAACAGATATGCATTTTAATCTCGAAAATTATTCAGTCATTAAACATGTCTTAAATAAAAATTGTTTTTGTTTTGTTTTTTATATTTTAAATATTTATTTTTGTTTTTTTTTTGTTTAGGAAATCAGAACTAAACCAACAGTTTTGTCGCTAATTAATCCGATTTAATGCAATCATTAATTTTGGCGTAAAAACAAATACAAAAAAAATCAGATTAAATGAAAACAGAAATATTTCAAGCTAATTTTTCATTGAGTAAAATTCATTACAAATTTTCAAAGCATAGCACCAAAAAGTACACACACATATTTTCAAAGATTTTAATCGCAAATATATCATTCGGTGACTGAAAAATAAGTTTAATTTTAATCATAATTTTCTCTTAATATTCATAAAATAAATTAGAAAACCAAAAAAAAAAAAAAAATATTTTATAACAAAATTAAGACCAAAACAAAAGTTACAAAAAAATATTTTCCTAACACTGATGTCGAGTCGAGATAATAGTATCACAAAAAAAATTATATATAAAATGCATAAAAAAATTATATTAAAAAATATGTAATGCAATTAATTTCCACATTCAAACAACAACAAGAAAACAACAGTATATTGTTTGACAACTTTCGAAGCATAGAAAAATTTATGCAAGAATTCTCGCACAGGTAAATTATGAAAAAAACTACATGACAAACAAAATTAAGATGACAATTAGCCCTTAAAAAGCATAATAGAAAATAACCATATTTTTCATACACTACACAGTATTGTACATTGTATAATATAGTTTACAGAGAAAACTATACTGTCTATTATAATAAAGTAATTTACAAAAATGTACTTTACAGTATAATAATTGTGAAACCTTTTTTTGATGGTATGCACCGATTGAATGCATAACTGTATTAAATATTTAAATCATTAGAGAAAATATACGCGTTTTTCCTAAATGTGCACAGTATATTTTCTTTTTCATTAATATTTCTCGCATATTTGCGTAAATACACCGTATATTTATATCAAATGTAATTTAGACGTAACATAATTTATTTTATTTTAATACTGTGTACATATTTATCTAATTTTTGATTGTTAAACTGCACTGTATAAAAAAGAAATTCGGTACAAAGTTCGCTTTAAATAAGTAATTGTTTTCTCTACACAGTGTAATTAAAAAGACATATTTTATTACTTGTTACGCGCTTATCATGATAAACTTAATTTAAATCTAATTTAGCATTTAAAGAAAATAAACAGTCATGTTAAAAATAAACCAAAATTTACTCTTAATTTCGCGAAACTATACATAAATTAAACCGCATTTTTAGATCTGATTTTAATCTTGTTTAATTAAAAACTTTAATTTTTGCTTAAAATAAAGTATGATTTATAAGGAAAAAATAATATAAAAAATAATTTATTAATGTTTACGAAAAAACAAATTACATAAAACTTTTATCAAAATTAAAGAATTTATTACAGATTGAAAAACAAACTAAAATATTAGCGAAAAACAAAAATAAAATAAATATTAACCAAAAAACCGAATAAAACAAATAAAAGTTCAGAACATAATTCACAAAATCAAAGCCAATATCGAGAATATACAGTATATTTCAAATTAATGAAAAAAATTGAGTATTTTTACGATTCGAGCGAAAAACGACATATCTCTCGCATAAGCAATAAAACAATTTTATTGTTAAATATAATAAAAATATTAGTCTTCGTTCTGAGCTATTAATCTCGAAATTAAATATTAAATATCATATGATATGAAAGAAATTTTTATTTCGACGTTTCATATCGTAAAAAATTGTACTGTGCTAATAAAAAAAATTAGGTTTTAATGCTCTTCTCGTTGTTATCTATCTATCGAATCGGGTGTCGATAGCATGCAGTCGAACGCAGAGCGCAACTTATATCTGCGGTTTAAGTAAGCCATGCGTTTACAACATTATTTTACACAGTATAAAATTTTTTTCATAAGTTATAATTCTCTAAGTCTAAGACAAACAATAAAATAAACAAGGACAGTTTGTGCAAACAAATATTAAACTGCACAGCAAAAATTCAGTTCACTCGCCTAATTCAGCAACTAACCATGTTCGCACATATAAACGTAGCGATAAAAACACGCATAATACTTTAATTAGATTAAAAACCGCCGTAATTTCGAAATATTTCCATGCTAAAAAATCGAAACTTCTCTCGAAAATTAATAACTAAATTATTCAGACCTACAAAAAAATCGTTTAAAATTGATTATTCATTCTAATTTAGTCCAAACATTTTATGCAGTGTAAGTAAGTTACTTATCATAAAAAATTTCGCATTCTAGTGAAAAATATTTCATGATAAAAGCATCCGATAAAAAAATAATTTTTAATACGAAAAAACTTATGTATTTAATATAAAATACCGAAACTATAAAATAAAACTTCGATTTAATAGCATTTTATGACATGATTTACGATTGGCATAAAATTAGAATGCATAAAAAAGTAAAAAACGATCATCAAGTGAGGGGTAAAAAACGCCCATGTCATAATTAGCATAAATACTTTGACTTACTTTTAAACTGTAATTTTTTTTGATCGGCACCGACTAACTTACATTTAAGCGTGTTTAACTTACTCTTATTAAAATAAAAAATAGTAGGAATCTAGAAAAGAGTAAGGCCAAGAGCACTAGGGGCAGATGCGCAGGAGCGCCGTGGGCACCCGAAGCTCGAATTCAATTTCGAGCAAAATTTAAACAAGTTACTATCTACTGTAGTAAATTAAAATAAATTAAAAATATACAGTACAACGAATATACTGTACAACTGGATCGCCGCATCAGTAAGCTGGCGCTTAACTGCCTGGGCGGCCCAGGCATAATTTTTTCGTGATAAAATTGTCAATTATAATCATGTATTATATTGTAGCGTCGATTATCTAGATGCTTTTTTACTCAAAGCCACACTTTACGGGGTTATAATGCAATAATCGCATCAAATGTTTTTGTGTTTTTCGAAACTAATTTCTGTTTTTTGTTTTTGTTAATCAAAACTAATAATCAAATAATAAATCATTTGTTGAAAAACATATCTTTTCGTTGAATCTCTTGTTTCAGATGTTTAGCAATTTTTCAAAAAAAAAAAATGATTCTTAATACTTATTATTGAATTTCGCACACAATTAATGCAATTTCGAATATTCACCCCGATTATACATGCTAGATTGGTGTCGAGTTTGTTTCGAATCAATAATTAGCGCATGTTTTGCGCAGAATAAGAGATTAAATAATTATTCAATTAATGCAAACATTTTTCTCATTGCGTTTGGCTTTTCATCACTTCATATGATTTTTAGTGAAGATAAACATTTTCGATAAGCATATCATATCTCGAGATCATCATTGATTAATTTGAACATGCTAATTATTATGCACTTCAGATATAATTATCAACTTGTTTCTCAGTTTCGGAATTTAATTAATGGCAAAAATTCAACACTTTATTACTAAAAAAAAACAAAGTTTTTTAATTTAATAATTGTTTCGAAAATATGTGAAAATAATTTTAATCCTTAGAAACGAGCGAAACGTTTTCGCTAACTATTACTTAATAACCAGTAATTATCGCCAAAAATTTGTTTTTTGAAAAAATAAATGTCTTTTCAATTGATTTTTTCAATTTTAATTAATAACTAATTTTTCGTTAAAAAAGAAAAAAATAATTTCCTCCACAAAAAAGTCCTTCAATTCTCGCGAATAAATTGGATTAAAAATATATAAACTTATATGTTCTTCAAAAACTTTATTCTTAATACTTTTGTCAAAGAATTAGTGGTTTTTAATTAGAGCTAAACTTTTTTCTGTTGCCAATAATCAATTGATAAAAATCATTGATATTTTTCCTCATTATATGTCAAAAATAAAATACTTTAATATAATTTTTTTCTGAATTTCAAAACTAAACTAATTGTTTCGATTGATTGCGAATTGAATTTATGCTGTATTTTGAATAACGAGATCGAAATCGCTTTTTCTCGATAAGTATATAATTTTTATGTAATTATAATTTCAATTCAAGTTTACGTTTCATTCGATTTTCGTGACTATCAGAAGAGAATAATTTAAAATTAAATTCTTTTTTCTTTATTTAATATTTCGGTTAACAAAAACAAAACTAAAAACTTTTTTATTTAACTCAAAATTTCTCGCAAAACCGAAAATCATTTACGAAATTATTGAATAAAATCAAAAATTATTTAAAACAAAAAAACTATAAAAACGAATAATTGATTAGCAATTCTATTCAAAGCAAAAACAAAACTAATAAATATATTTCAACACAAAAAACTAAAAACAATATAAAAGCATGAAACAAATCAAATAAAAAAAAATGTGAACTATATCTCCATAAATGTATTCAATAATAAAAAATAATATTAATATTAAACTCAACATAAATATCGAAAACAAAACTAAAAACGATTTGTTATCCAAACAGAAAAAAAACAATAAAAACATAATTAAAATCGAAAGACAAATAGGAGAAAAATACTTAATATCAAAAACGTGTAACAAAATTGCGTTAAATGTCAAACAAATTAATAAAAACATTTAAAAACAATTATACCGTATAACTTATACTGTATATATTTAGCAATGAAAAAAATTGTCTCGAAAAACACAATCGTTATAAACACATAACTCAAACTCAGACTAACAAATCGTATTGAGAATTAAACACAAATTTTATGCAACATTTAGTTCTGCAAAACAGTTATACTGTGTAGAGAAAAAACATAGAAAATATATTTTTTTACATAAAAAGTATAATTTGTGTCTAATACGTCGATATAATTTAAACGTGACTTCGGGTATAATCGACGACCGAATCGCTCGATTAAGCAATAAAACAGAATTTTCAATAACACTAATCAAAGCCGATATATATGAAAAAAAAACAATAATTTATTTAATTATTTAAATGTAAAAATCAAATTAGATTCGAAATTCAACCTTGAACAAATTACGATAACAAATACCGAAACGAAAAAACTGCCAATAATAAGCGCATTAATACTGTATTAGCAAGTATAATTTCAAAACGTTTCTAAAAATAGATCGAAAATATTTTTAGGGAAAAATTTAGATAAAAATTTCAAAAACAAAAACTCAATTAACTTTCAAATAATTAACTTTCAAACGAAAAAAAAAAAACAAAACAATAATTATTACTAAAATACTTTCACGATAAAATATATGGATTTCTAAATACGTAATAATAAGCGCTAACAACTAACTAATCAATAATGGTGAAATCTACTTTTCTCCTAATTAGCGCTTGATAAATTCTTATAAGTAGCGATAAACTTAATCATAGTAAATTTAAATAAAATAAAAAATATATCAAAACAAAAAACCGCGATTTAATCACTCAATCAAATGACTGAATACGTCAGTGAAAAAAATGCACATGAATAAAATTAAAATTGCATAAACATACAGTATACAGGGAAGAAAATATTAGATATTAAATAATGCTAGAATTTACCTCGATTACCAGCCTGCTTATTCATCTTAAGTACCATTACTTTTCGGGTCGAATGATGTGTCACCTAATCAGCGAAAAATAATAATAATTATAATAACCATAATAATTAAAATGAATAAATATACAGTGTAAAAAACGAAAACATCAGAAATCAATTAACACAATAAATATTTGGCAAAAACGAAATACGAATTTAACGAAAACTAAAAGCAAACAAAACGCTATAATTGTGTGCAAACGCCGATCGACTAGCAATCATCTTAGAAAAAACCTTTTCTACACAGCTCATAATTATGCATCGCAATTTTCCAATTCGCTTATTATGCAATTAAGCGCTTTTCTAGCTCTTAATGTATGTAATTTCGCAAATGAGCTTGCTACTTTTTCCAGTTTATTTTCGATGAGTTCGTTGGCAATCAATTGAGACTTGATATAAGAAATTACTTCTCTGTATGTCGTAACAAAAAATATTATACTGTATAAAAATAAACTTATGCTTAATTGTGTTCGAAAGAGAAAACAAAAACAATGCAAAAAGTGTTTTGCATTAAAACGAAAATAATTGCGAAAATATTATAATTAAATTATAAATAAATAATTTTCTTATTTATTGTTTTGTTTTGTTTTATTGTTTTGTTATTCCGTATTCATATTTCGGTAACGCTTTCGATACGAAACATGCGATCGAATACTTAATATAATTTTTTCAATAAATCTGTGTAATTACTAATTACATGATAGAAAAATTTGAATATTTATCCAATTTATAAACGATAAGAGTGTCTATTAATATAGAAATAAAATTGCAGTAAAAATACAAAAAAAACAAAACAAAACTTAAATCTCCGAAAAATACTATAATATCACTAAAAACAGTCTACGAATCGATTCATTCATTCAATAAATTTTACGCACAATTAAAGAATAAGAAAATAAATACAAAATCATAAAACAAAACCAAAAAATTTCAGCAAAAATAAATTTTCCGAAAATATCTGTGCAATTCGCCAAATGTCTCACGTAATCGGAATGTGTACTTCTAAATAAAGTTAGACAGTATATTTATACTGAGCATTTAATTAGATAAATAAAA
>JAQIXC010002694.1:0-10334 GCA_034697605.1 Metabelba pulverosa
TCTTGACAATCAGTTTACTTTAGATAAGTTTCTGTTTGGCTCTAAACACGTGAGTCGACTCATCTGACCGACACTTCACTTGACACTCATTTCCCACTCTTCTCCCTGTCTTAGGCTTTGGTTCAAATCTCGAACCGATTGGCCGACGAAGACATCGATTCGGTCAGAGATCTGGTCACCGAAGAGGTGCAGCAAAACATTTTAGTCATTATTTGCGCTTTTGTTTAATTTTCATACAAACAGTCAATTGATTGACATTTTCAGGCATTCACTGAATTAAAGCAAAACTTTGCTCTAATGAGTCGTAAGGAACGGAAGACATTGAGAGTCCAGTTCGAGGACATCATCTACTCGTTTGCCTATAGGGTTGGCATCATTATGAATGACAGTATAAACACAATATAACTTATATTAACTAAAATTTTAATTAAATTTGCTATAAATGGCAATAATTAGTACTAAAGTAGTTGTTTTGCCAATGGATTGCAGACTCGGATCAGCGATGGGTCGAAATAACAGTCGTCTTCTACTGTCTGCCCGGATATCGCGCTTTGTATGAAAGACCTAATCTGAGTCTCAAAGAGTTTAGAGAGAAGTTCGGCGAAAACATCACTATTTGTAACTATAGGTAGAAATACGTTTAGTCATAATCTGTGTAGTCGTCGCTCCAATTGCTCCGATCGACTCGTTTGACCGATTGCTTCGAAATTAGGTTTATTCGCGATTATACGAAAGGAGTCGAAGGCGATTGGACGGCCAACCTGTTGGTCCACTGCCGAAGTCACGGCCACGTCTGACCGGCCCCTTCATTGGTTGGTTCGGTGGCCGGTTCGGCACTCGGCCTCTTCATTCGCATTCGAAAATTGAATTATTTGTAAGAATTACGAAATGTTTGCAAATATTAAAATCCGAGCGAAAGGCAGAAGTTATTCGTTTTGTTTCGGGTTTTCTATTTATTTAAGCGAAAGATTAGTTTATATCAGAAAAGCCTTTATTTTAGATATGTTTTAGAGACTCCGAACCGAATTTACTTTAGGTATAGATAATCAATAGAAGATATGATACGAAATGCGGAACTCTTTTCGAATGACAATCACAAATATGAGATCAAAGTTCTAAAACACCTCAAAGTTCTGCAACGTTTCGATAAATAAATAAACATTTCTTTACATATATTCTTCACTCAATTATATACCGTTTCCGCAAACATTACATTATTTGCTTTAAAGTCAACACAAGTACCGGTAGTCTAACATAAAAGTGTAGGTTATCTCTAAATACACGTAAATCGATGACAAAATTCTGTGTAAATTCTTGGCATTTCTCGATTCGAATACTTTGTTTCGTCGATGAAAAGGGTTCTTAAAGTAAGCGCTTTATTGCTCTAATTATTAACTAATTTGAATGAGTTTTGAAATTTCAAAAATCATAATTGATTTTGATTTTTGTTTCGAAAAATTAATTGCAGATACGAATGAGTGCTTCGATTTGATTCCATGATTACTATTAAACAAATATGAGATTTATTACTAAATTGAAAAAAAAATCACAAATATTAACAAATTATTGGAGAAATGATTTTAATTACAATTATAATCTCAAGAAAAGTGCGGTCTTTTAGAAAAGAAAAAACATTTGATTCCAGAATTAAATTAGAAATTATGGCACAATTTAAGGGAAGTATTTTACAATTACTTTTAAAATGTGATTGTTTTACAATCTGTCCATTGTTTGCCATTTCTATCGAATCGATTAAACAATAGTTTTTCGACACAAATAAGGAAATTAAGTGACATTTGATTTGATTGACAATTGATTAGAATATAAGAACCTTTACTACAGAGCAGTAAAAGAGGAAAAAAATTATAACAAAATCGATTGAATGCATAGATTTGATCGAAAATATAAAAACCAGTGATTCGTATGATTTTAAATACGAGAAATATGTCTAAACTTTCACTAAATATCGTTTTCTAGTGATTAAAACTAAATATAATTCTAATTTATTCTAACAAACAGTTAAAGACTTTATGTTTCGTTAAAAATATATAATTTGTTTTTGTTTTTAAGAATATTATGGAAATAATACCACAAATCGAATATATGGCGAATGTAAAGGTTCTCATATGAGTGATACGATTGTACTAAACCTCTGGTCACAGAACCTCTGGTCTCAGAACCGTTGGTCGTTATACTCGACTTTTTTCCTATTCATAGCATTCCTCTCGTCTTGAGTTCGTTCGAAGCAGTCGTAGAGGAAAACGTGCTATAAGTCGAACAATGGGTCAGACTATCAGTCAATTCAATCTAATCGACTCACATATGGCGTATGGATTCGAACAAATCGGGGCTTTTTGTCGGGTCTCGTGTACTGGAAAGCGAATGCCATCCCCTCCTCGTCGATCTCCCACTCCTTAATGCTATCCCAACTGAACTCTATTACCTGAGACTAATTGGAATAAAATGCATACCAATTGTCAACTCGACTATAGCGACAATGGGTGTATCGGTGCTATACCTCGAGGGAGCCGTCGTCCTTACAGGCCTGTAGTTTGAAGCAAGAGATGCCGACCGTCGCGATCACATGCCCTTCCTTGCGGGCATCGCATGAGCAATGGGGAAATGATAGCTCTCCGTAACCGTCGAGAGTTCGGACCAGTTTCAGGTACTGTCGGTTCGGGCAGTAGTAAAGTGCGTTTTGGTCAGCACATCAACAACAAGTGACAAGAAATACCTCTGACTTCTTCGAAGAGTCCTGAAGTGCTTTTAGTTCATACAGTTTATTCCCGGGTTTTATTTGGCCCTTATTTACGTCATCCACAGCCTATTGCCCCGAATGAGAGCCCCGACAGACAAGACGTTATTAGACAAGGAATAGAGAGGATGGGTGTAGTGATGCCATACCTGCCAGAAGAAGAAGGTTTCGACCAAATCGTCTCGACTTAACTCGATTTCTTTGCTTAAGACAAATAACCACTTTTTGATGAGAAGACACGTCGAGGCGGCGGTCGAGTAGTTCTGGATATAGAGATTGTGAGGGAATTCGTTCGCTTGGAGTTTGCGCTCAAAGCCGTATTCGACGATTTCGAATAACGCGAAGTATTGCGACATCTCTTTGTTGAGACCAATCTTGTCGATCACCACTTGGAACACATCGACGGTTGAGCTGTTCTTCCGTACGTTCACTGAGATTGTGCTCTTGTCCGGCAGAAGCACTTTCAGGTCTACCGGCGCTGAGTTCGTGCCCTACAGTGCAGTAAGCAATTCAAACACTTATAGTGTCGCACGAAGTGGTCGGTCAGGGAATGGCATACGTGTTCGTCGTCGAAGTCAGTGAGGAATTCCTGCATTACGTCACTTTCGGCGATGACCCGAACGGCGCACACCTTTTCGAGATACTGCTCTAAACCCCTGCGCCGAGTGTCGAGCTGTTGGTCAGACAGACTGAACGGCCACTTTCCGGGCAGTTTCGGGAACTGAAAGTCTGGAAACTCTTTCTTCAGATTAGTGTTGAGATTAACGTATTCGCGGTATCGTCGAGAGCACAGGTGTCTGCCGGCCATATAGATGTTGAAGACGACGTATTTGTCGCCATTGCGGTCGATGTAGTTGTAGTCGGGGATAGAGATCGGAAGCGACCGCTTTTCGCTGTAATCGAAGTACGAATACGTCGACGTCTCGTCGTTCGGCTCCAGCTTTTCGGCCTCCTTTCGGGCAAACCGTTCGCTCATTACTTTGCTCTCAATTCGCACCAATAGTGCCAACACTTACCCTCGGAGTGACCGAAATGACAGTTAGGGTCAGTTTGTCGCCACCGGATTTGATTAGATCCACCACTTGTTTGTGTGTCGCGCCCTCGACGTTCGTCCCGTTCCTGTCCGCCCGACCGACGCAAGCGATTAGCACTCAATGCATGACTAGTAAGCGATTAATAGATAGCTATAGATATCATACACTTCGAGGATTCGGTCGCCTTTGCGAATGCCGGCCATCTGTGCGGCGCCGGACTCGAGTACAGCCGACACGTGCTGTAGCGGCGCATAGAGTTCGCCGTTTATACTGCGAAGGGGTCCGCCTTCCGACACCTGACCCCTCACGTTGAACCCGAAACCCGTCTCAGACTTGTATATCGAGACAACCCGCGGCCCAAACGCCGCGACCGACGACTCGTTCCTCTCGTCTGAATCGCTTTCAGCCATTGGTTCCGATTTCCGACTTTCACTTCACGACGACATTCAGCGAAATATGTTTTCCGTAATTCAACACTAATTTAGTCCTATTTCTGCTGCTATTGTCGGAAAGCAATTGATTGTCGAATAGATTGATCACAAATTGCAAATCAAATCACATTTAAAGTCCCATTCATTTGATAAGGGATTCAAAAACAAAATAAACACTATTTTCGTTAAATTCAATAATAACTGCAATTATTGGCGAAACGAATCAATAGTTGAATGCTTTCGACAAAACAGTCGTTCAATTCAGACGTCATTTAAATAACATTTAGTTTCGAAATGCCATTCAATGCAAAGGCATTCGAATCAGTCGTTTAGGCAATGGTTTGCAGAGAACGTAACGCTGAGACCGAAACCACAATTCGGTTCAATCGCTGCCATTGCCTCCGATCTCGACCTCCACTCCGATCTCATCGTCGAAACACTCTTTCGCCACAAATCCAAACATTAAAGACATTAAAAGTCAATACAATATCAATAAAAACACAAATCGTTGCAAACCTCGTCTCTCAAACAAAACGCCCATTAAATCAAGTTTTTACACAAATTCGATACAAAAATCACGTTTTTTATGTGAGGTATTAATACGAACTTCAATTCTACAATGTACATTTAACAGAAATGCTTAACCATGTACAATATTAAGTTTTGAATTGCTACTCATCTTATAACTAATTGTTTCAAACATAAAAAGAATTTCCGCAATCAATATTATTTTTAAATTTAACTAAGTTAACTAACACATTTCTGCTAGATAGCTCTACCTTGCTCATTTCCATTTGCGAAAATAGCTATATATTTCAGATTGAATTGTCTTTAGCTTCTAATTTTAATCATTTTATTCGAAAAGTTTTGCTTAATTTTAGAAATGCTACAATGGTTGCTTAATTGCTTAATTATTTTTGTTACAAATTACACAGGTTCACAATTGACTTGAGCAAATCTGTCGGTGCAAATCGCTGAAGTGAGCTTGAAAACTTTCCCTACTACCTTGCTTATTTTGTTTGTAAAAGCATATTTCATATATTTTAACACTCGCATGCGGTCAAACCCATTTGCTACATCCAGCGAGTGATTATTTTTGTACATAAAAAATTTTCAGGTCAAAGTTCACTAGATACAAAATAATGGAAGGTTTTCAAACCCCATATCTCCTGGCTAAACGATAATAGATAGAACAAGTATTTATTAGCACTTTTTGTTAAGAAGAAATTGAAGTTTAATTTAACACCAAAATCAGTAAAATCGGATTGCTAATTTAGCAAAGCAAGCAAGCAAATTTAGTCACTTTTGTCATATTTTGATGATTTTCACTATATTTGTTAAAATTTAACTTATTTGTAAGAGTAAAGAAAATTGATAGTTTACTAAAGTTGAACTTACAATACACATCTAAATTATATTGAATAATAATTTAATTTGTTTAGCGAATGCCACTAATTAGTTACAATGTAATCGATAATTAACAGATCGTTTAGAAAATTTAATGCGAGTTTCAATACACATAAATGTAGCCGAATTTCAGATTCGAAAATAATTTGTGAACAAAAGTTTTACTAAGCTTAAAATTTAAAAAAGCAAAAAAGCAACTACAGTACTATAAAACAAAGTAATTTAAAATCATGCTTAAAAAATTGCTTGTTCTATTTATAAACCAGATTACGAAATTTTATATAATTATAAAAAGTAATGTTTGTTATAACTTAAATTATATATTAATTTAAACTGTTAATTTATAAATCAACTCATCAAATATTGTAATAGTATTTCTGAATAATATTTTTCTCAATAAAATACTCCAAAAGCCACTTATACAAAATAGGCCACCGGTGGCCTAGATTGTTATCCTATGGTATATAATATGCAGTTCTCTCAAATAGTGGCCTCAGCGCCACTGTATCATGCAAAAATCTATTACCGGTAATTTTTACATAGAAAGTGGCGGGTGTGGGGCGGGGGGCGGGTCGTAGGGCCACTTTGTGGGAAAGACTGATTATATGACTTATATTATTGGAAACGAGTCAACCGATTCTGGCAGACATTACTTCCAAAAAGATTGTTCAGAATTCACCCAGGTTGCTTTGGCCCAGAGTAATTTGGAATAAAGTTATCACTTTAAACGTTATAGTGTATTAAATAATGCATTTTTTTAATAAGAAAATATGCAAAATTTTAAATTCGATATTTTAACTATAATTATGTTTATTTATTTTATGGTGAAAAGTGAGGAATAGATGTATTTTAAACTAAAATCATATTAATATTGAGTCAACCTTTAAGTTATTGGTATTTATTGCAGAATAACATCGACTGAAACTTTGCCATTAAGTTACGTTATGTTCTTAAACCATAGAATCAATATTAATATGGATTATTTTAAACACGTCTAATTTAGGAAATCTTCTCTGAGATAGCAGCATGGCAATTGTATAAGAATGAGGATATAAACAATTGCGTATATTTCGGAAGTCAAACATTAAACCAACGATAATATGTGTTAAATGACTGCAAACTCATTAAACGTTTAGGAAATGCATTCGACTTTAGGTTTAGTTTTCTATTCTATGTTTAGTCGAAGTAGACTCGAAGTAGAGGTAAAGCGAGAGAACGCAGACTCAGACCCGTTTGGGATTACATTTATTGATGTTTTGGATTCTGGGATGAGATGAGAATGAGATGCAGATTCCGTCACTAATATTAGCTTCTCTTCCCAACACTAAATCCTAATTAATTTAATCCATAATTTAATCGCAATTCGATTCGTTGACCGAACACTGCATTTGGAAAATCTGACGAATAATGCATTCGCTTATCGCCTGAAATGCTAATCGGATTGAAATATACTATTCATTCGATTCATTCTATTTATGTATATATTTAGCGAAAATATATTCAAATTGACTGAAATGTCGAGCGAATGATAGAAAGGAGAGAATAGGTGTGAATAGGGTTTGAGTTGATTGGAGTGGAGGCCGGAATCGAAGCACCGAAGCGAGCAATGCCGGGCGTGAGGCAGACCATAGACTGTAGTTTCTCGGCCTGTCGTATGGGAATAAGACGAGTAATTATTGCTATACTCTCTATCTTTTCACTTCTCATTACATAACTTATAGTTCGGACTAATGTTCGCAAAATCTCTTCACTCGTTGTCTAATCATTGTTTGCTTTCCATTTCCGTCTACTCGACAATACGCGCAAACCTACCAGTGCTGGCAATTCGTGTTATGCCACAAACCACTGATGCTTGTGGTGAAGGACCAGTATTCGGTGCTATGTCTGGGTTTAAGCGGTTCGGGAAAGAGCACACTATTGGCGCATTTGGTGGGCGAACCGACTGCGCACATCGAGCCGACCGATGGCTTCAACATAAAGACACTTCCCATCAAAGACACAGTGGTCAGCATCAAAGAGTTGGGTGGATCGGGAAGAGTACAACAGTTCTGGAATTACTATTTCGCCGATAAGAATGCAATCCTTTTTGTGGTCAACTCGACAGCCAATGAGGAAGAGCTCAAACTCGCCAAAGAGACGCTCAAAACGGTTCTCTCAAACCCGAGACTCAAGGGCAGGCCATGTCTCGTGTTGGGCACACATATGGATGTGTCGGGTGCTAAGAGTGAAGAGGAACTGGACTTATATTTCCAAAACATAATGCACGGCCACAAGTGGCGAGTCTTGTGCTGCTCGTCGTTCAACAAACACCAGATTCTGAATGCTTTGGAAACATTAGTTGATTTGATTACAATTGGCCACTAATGGCCACTAAAGGCCGTCCGAACCACTCGGAACCTCTAGAAAGTCTCTGTTCTGCTAATCCTGTCTAAAGATAATCCTTGGATTCGATTTAAAATTTAGTTATTAATCGTTTGTTTGATTAGTCGTAAGTTTCAACACAAGAGCTATGTATATAAGAAAATGTGAAAACATTTTGTATTAAATATTGGAATAACTATTCGAATGACTCTAATGTTTGAAAAACGGCGGATATTTAAACTGAATCTTCGGTCGGGTCCTGATGTGGGGTATTGGCGACGACTCCTTATGGTATTTGTAGATCTTTTCCCACAAATGCACTTTCTGTCTGGTCTTAAGCCACGGCTCAACCCAATTGGAGTACCGGCGCCGCAGCAAATAACTCAATTCGTTTCGGTCGGCGTCGGTTCGCACGTCTTCACTCAAATACGGGCGACGACTGCAGTTGTCGGTCAGTTGAGGCGATCGGATCAGAAACTGTTGACAAAAGCATTCAATTCATTCAATTCGTATTTGGATTTCAGTTTAGACTTCGAGAATAGAATTAGAAATTTCAAAGTTTTCATACTTTCACTAATAGTTTGATGACCTCATCGTTGACACCGACGAGTCGTCCGTTTTCATAGGCGTCGAACAGTTTGAGATCACCCGAACTCCAGCAGACATTCCTCAACTGATTGCTGTCGACGTCGCTGTGAAAACAGTGTGTATTGAGTTGATAGACGAAGAACGACCAGAACTGGCCGTCAGTGACGATCGCGTGAGTGACCAACGGATACGTCAATTCGTGGTAAATCGAAAAGCCGAGGTTAGAGGCCAGGGAGTTGAGCCACCCGAAGGATGACATAATCGCCATTCCATCCAAAACTTGCTGTTCGTCTCCAAGAGTATTGCCGTTCTTTCGTTGCCTAAGAAGTAATTCTCGTCTCGAATGACAGATAAGGTTCGGAAAATCGAATCCATTCGAGCAGTCGCTCCAAAAGCCGGACAAACTCGTGAAGGCATTCCTGTCGAGAGGGTATCCCATCTTAATTAACCGGTACTTGTATTCAGGGATTTCCGATTTCGTGCAAATGTCGTCGTCGACAGAAATGGCCTAAAATGCACCGAAAGGTTGAAATTAAATAAAATTTTGCAAAAATAAGTCGAAGCCGACGGACCGGCGGTAATGGCTCTTCGGTTCGCAGATGTAATGCATGCGAAGCTTTGTAACTGAACTGTTGGTCAACTGAGTCGTTCGGAAACCAAGACTTCTTGGGAAAGGGGGTCGGATAGTCCCGGACCCACCAACTGCTGCAAACGTACGGACTTATGTCCATCTGCTCGACATCGAAGAGAAAATACAAATTGAGTCAAACAGTGGTTCGAAAGACGACAACCTCTTCGTCTGCCTGTTGTTACCTGAAGTCGACTCAAGTGCTCGCACTTCGAGTGCAAACTCTTGCGTATAATTGCGATCACGTCTTCGATAATGTCCTCCTGTTGTGCGACCAGCACTCGGGTGTGTGGGTCGGAAGGACCCAAATAGTCGCCGAACGACTTCCTCAACTCAAACACTGGACTTCTTTGTTTGGTTTGAAATAAATGAAAACAAATCGAATCAACGATTAGTTGCTTTAAGTCTGAGTCGAGAGCCGAGTCGACGTCGATTCGGTCGTAAGCGGACGGCAGACGACCGCTAATCAGATGAGTTCTGGTGACGAACTGCTGGAGCGGTAGAGCGTTGTATTGGCGCTGAACGGCGGACAAGGAGTAACTGAAATGCGAGTAATGTTTGCAGATCTCGAACTCCTTCTGCTGGGCCGTCGGCAGTCGTTTGATGGCGTCATACCATTCCATTCGGATCTGTTTGGCAATGCCTTCCCTCGAGTTGTCCCTAAGGGGCGGGTATTGCGGCGTTTCGGTCCACTCGGGCTTCGGTGCGTCCAAAGGGTTGATGTTAATGAAGTGGCGGTACTTCCACCAGGGCTTCTGGCGCTGGTAGGCCCGCAGCTGCGGCAAGTGGTCCGGCATATAGCTGACCGGCCGCTCGGCCACCCTCTCGGCCGACGTGTCCGCCGCTGACGCCGTGAACGAAGAGACCGCATCTCCGGCCGCTTCCACCCTCTCGTCCGACAAATGTCTTAATTGAATCAATTGATTGAAGTTTTTGTTCACATTTTTCCAATAAATCAAATATTTTTCACTTTTAAGTGATTTGTAAAGCATTTTGTGCTAAGAATTGAGTTTTTAATTCATTTAAATATACTTTAAGTTTAGTTTAAGTCTATTTGTAAACACATTTCGATTGCAACACATTTTCAATACATTACGTCTTGTTATAACTTATCCTAAAAATACACTGTA
>JAQIXC010002695.1:0-10333 GCA_034697605.1 Metabelba pulverosa
GAAGTGTTGAAGTGTTGCGCTATTATTGCAAACAATGTTTTCATTCCCACACTCTCTCCATAACACCAGTGAATGCTCGATACAGATATAACGTATGCAATTAAATACTCTGCCTTCGAAATTCATATATTTTTGTAGCTTTATTTTTCCAATTTATAATATGTAATTATAATCTATTTTCGTTTATTTTGAGAATTGCTATTTATAGATATAAAAATTGAAAAATATATTATAAATATTAATGTAATTACAATACAACTTAATATAATGCATACATTTGCTTAGATTATTATAATGACGATTATTAATACAACACAATCTGGACTTTTATAAGAATTAAATTGAAAAACTTTAAATATGCATTTAAATAATAATATATTACGATAAACTTGTTGATGTTATAAAGAAAGATAAATAAGAGTGATAAAAATGTCTATTAAAAAGGAATCTAGATTATACTGTATTAATATTTTATAATATAATTTAAAGAGTGCAAACTTATACGTAATGTATGGATTGACTAAAGAATATTCTTCAACTTTTCAACTCCAGTATAATTAAAATTATATAAATATAAATCTAGGTTAAAAATAACATTTTTATTAAGCCCCGCCTACTTCTTAGCCCCGCCCCAAATAAAAATTTAAACCCCGCCTTAAAAAAATTATAGAAATATTATTTTATTAATTTAATAATCAGTAGTGAAATTAGTTTTAAAATCAAATTGGTAGTTTGAGAGTAATAAATATAAGAACATGTTAAAATTTACACTATTTTGTTCTAATCCCCCATAACTCCTCTCGTACCGTAACTTGGTGTATTAATAAGTTTAATTATTTTGGATTCTATTCTATTGGCTCACAATTTTTATAATTTAAATTAAAATAACAGTTTGCTGTTATTTTAATAATGTTTTGCAAATTTAAATAAAAAATTTCTTGTTTATGATTTTATAATTTATTTAAAAACTTGTATAAAACAATTATTTTAAAATAAAAATGGTGAAATTTTGCTATTTATTAATCTAATCATAGTTTTAAAAATCGGCCGTTTCTAATATTTGCGCTTGCTACAACTAGTCTTATTTAATATTATTTAAAGTTATTGCAATAAACAAAAATAATAGAAAAACTGGTAAGCACAAATATTAAAACAGCCAAATCTTAGTCTATTATTATTATTATATTATACCATTATACATTTACTTATAAAACAATAAAATGTTGACAAAATTTGTATGAAAATAATATTTAAGTATATTAGACTAAAATTTACATGTAGCAACACGTAAAACAACTTTACTTAAAACAAAGTAAATTAAAAATTTTATTCGATATTTAAACTAACGTTTATTTTTATAATATAGTTATGTACAAAGCTTGCAGATTGTGGCTCTAGAGCCACTATATAGCCACAGCGTTTATGCATGCTATTTTTGATATCAAAATTATCCGCAAATATATGTGCAGTAATAGATGAGTTGAAATACAAAAATATATTTTATTTAATTTTTAATAAACTTGTATTCATTCGCTTTAAACTTATGAAACATAAGTTATTTGTGTATATTTTAAAACTACATTACTAAGCAATTAGAATTAAATTAGGAACTATGATAAGTAAACTGAAACATTCTGTGCAAAAATTCGTATAAGTTCAGATTATTTTTTGCACTTAAACAGGTATTTAGACAGGCATTAAAATCAAGACAAAAATAAGAACTATTATAATAATGCGAATTTTATTCAAAACTGAGCTGAGATCTGGCACAAATAAAGCATGCATATATTTTGAAACCTTTATAAAATTGCAAGCTTTGGTTATGTACAATGTTTTTTTTAGCAATTGGCCGCTACAGTAAACCCCATTGAATTGAATTTAACTTAATGGAACAATGTAAACATTTTAAACAAAAGATTAATTTAACATAAAAAAAACTTTTTTTAATAGTTCAAATAATCGGAATTTAGAAATACATATTTAATATGATAAATATTTAAAAAGTAAGTATGTTTAAAAGCGAGAGATTTCAGTGTATCCCCGGGGTCACCAAAAAGGCGATACTGGTTATGTACATTGATAAAATAAACTTTATAGAATTTTTTAATAATGAATAAAAAGTTAAAATTCTCTTTTAGATCGTAATCAAATCTCTATTCGTCAAATAAAGTTTGATGCAAAGAATTTAGCAAGCTTACAACCGGCATTTTTAAAATCAATTTAGAGTTAAATTAAAAATGCTGAAATTAGTAGCAAGTAGTTTGTCTTTTATGAGACTTCAAATTTTGGAAGTGTATCAAAAAAAATCTCATTTTTATTCGTATAGTTTCTTGTTTAAGCTATTAACAGATGTGTACAAAATGCCACATGACGTCAGTTTATGCCAATGAAATTTATACATGCACATTCCAATTTAAAAAATAATCATAAATACAATTACAATAAAAGATGAGTTGAAATTCTGACTTGATGAGATTCTGTATTAAATTAAACAACTGAATTGATAAATATACTATATATCTGCTAGTTTAATCATGCTAAGTTTTTACATTGGATCCGTCTAATAACCAATAGTTCAGTTTTATGTTTCATTTATTAATAAACTTTCAATTATTGATGAAAGTATAAGAACTTGACCTTGTTATTCTTATTCACTTGACAATTAAAATCTTCGTCGAATTGAGTATTTAGAGTAAAAGATTGAATATATAGATTACATATATTAATTGTTTATTAATTCCTTCTTGATCTTGCTTAATTTTACAATAGTAACGCAACCACATCTAAATTACTCTTTATAAAAAGTAAACCACTGGCTATTAAGATGCATTTTTCTAAATAGGAAATTTTTTGAACAGTTTTCTTAACAGGAACAGCCGATAATAAAATATGAATTTAAACAAAGTTAATAGTTACTTTTTTTAATCAAGTTGCCAGCTTAGCAAGATTAAACTAATAGAAACCAAGTTGAATATATTTAGCTATGTAAAAATATTTCAATAATTATTCAATTTTTAGGTCAAAGGTCACTATTATAAAAATGTTGAACGGTTTGTTGACCTCATGTCTACTGACTAAACAATACTAACGTAGTTTTTTTTAAGTCTGGCACCTGAAAAACATGTTTATCAAATTTTCACTGTACTAAAGCTCAAAACCCTAACCATTTCCCATAATGTACTGGCCCAACCCGCGGTTAATAATTTTTATATCATAAAAGTTTTAAATCATATTTATTAAATATAAATATAAATAAATAAATAATAATTACATTTTATGTTTAAAATTATTGCCATTCATATTTTTACACATTTTGACTCTTTCAATAAATTTTGCAATTGTTGTTTGACAAAAATCTGGTTCAATTTGACTAAAAACTAACTTAATATTAGATTTTAGTTCTTTACAATCGGGTTTATATTTAGGTTTAATAGAATATACTTTAAGCTTTGTATTTGGCCAGAGAGAGTAATCGCAAGGATTGAGATCCGGCGAAGTTGCTGGCCAAAATTCTTCTAAGCGATCACTAATTATTCTATTGCCAAAATAGTCTTGCAATACTTCTAAAGATTTGCCAGAAGTATGTGCTCTTGCTCCGTCTTGTTGGAACCATTGTTGGTCAAAGTTATCTCCAACAATTTTCCGGAGTTCGGGCACAAAAATGTTCTCGATCATATGAGTATAATTATGTGATGTAATTATCTCAGATTTGCCTTTCTCATTCTCGAAGAAGTATGGGCCTGAAAGTAAATCGAATTGAAAGTAAAATTATAAATAATAAACTAATTGTCGGTTTATGTCACTAAAGCTGATAGACTATACCAATTGTTTGCAATACTTCGCGTCATTTGAAACGACGAAAAATTACGTAAAAGTAGTGAATAAAGAGATTTTTTATATCAATATTACCGATAATTCCTTGCCAGGAAATCGCGCACCAAACGTTAACATGTACTCGGCTCTGTGATACAAGTTTTGTTGGTTCGGGTCTTGTGTCGGAATATATTCGAAGGTTCTTTTCGTTGATGTAATCTTCACAATAATAGCAAGACTCGTCCGTGAACCATACATTCTTCAGAAAGTCTGGACAGTCATTAATGTCATTAAGAATTTTTTCGCAAAATTCTTTTCTTCGCATAATATTGCGTTCCGATATATACGCAGCTGTTTGTGGTTTATAAGATTTAAGTTTCAAATCATGTTTTAAAATCTTAAAAGTCGTTGAAAGAGTTAAATCACAATTTTTTGCAATTTTAGTCAAATGTTTTGCAGTTTTCACTTCTTCTTTCACTTGATTAATTTTTTCTTCAGTTCGAACATATTTAGTACGTGGCGCACTAAAGAAATTATCTGTTGTCTTTTTTGATTTCCATTTAAACACAATGTTATTATAAGTTCGTTTACTTAAATTTCGCGAAAAAATATTATTAAACTGCTCACTAATATAAATGTACTTGTTTTTAATTGTTTTGTCGTTTTTAGTTAAAAAATACTGTTCAACAATAAAATCTTTTTGCTCTTTTAATAAAAGTTTTGAGTCATTAGTTTTAGCACACATTTTAATTAAAACACAAATTAATTAAACATTTATAATTTAAAAATAACTTTGTGTTGACTTAACAGCAGAAATGATCGCTCAAAAGGCTCAGTCATATGACAGCAAAGTATTGGACGAAACCGAAGAGAATCGCAATTATCGAATCAATTCTAATAAACACATTTTATATACATTTAAAACTTTTCCACTTTGTAACTGGTTTTGGAAAGTAGGAAAGTTTTAGGAATGAAAAGAATTTCCCGGATTTATTTAATCTAATACCCGACCCATGTGCATATTGGCCTATCTCTATAAAATCAGATAACGAAAATATTTCAGGTGCCAGACTTAAAAAAAACTACGTTAGTTAGAATTAAATACCGAATATGTTTTTAGTAGAAGAATAGTTACAGTTTAATTTGGTATAAAAAAAACATCAAAATTGAATTGTTAATTACCGAGATATGAGGAAAGAAATTTTGTTAATTTTATTAATTTATTAATTAATATATATAATTATAAAAATGTTTGTAAGATGTATATTTAAGTTTATACTATGTATTCAAATATAAATTAATAGAATAGAGCATATGAGCAAACAAATTTGGGCGAAATTTAAAGTTACTGATTATACCTAATAGAATTTGCCATTTTTAGTTAGAACTGCAGAAATTTAAACCAATAATAAATAAAGATGAATTTAGTGTTAAAGCGTTTTTAAAATAATAATAATTACATGCTGTGATATACTCTATTTATAATATTTTTATATTGTAGTAGAAATTTAGCGATTTGTGCCGAATATATATTATTTAATTTATAATTTATTTTTGTATAATTAATCGATTTAAAGTAATCTATGCCTATATTGTCAAATTTAATACGGCATACAGTATGCAATTGGCAATTCATACCACTTTTGTGAAGTTAAACCAATCTATGTTCTCATGGCATGAGAAAAAGCTGATGTTAATATATGGGTGTTTGGCTGTAAGAATAGAGGGATGTAGGGATGTAGGGATGCAGGGATGCAGGGATGTAGAAATGGATGAAGAGGTGAAAGGAAAATAATATTGATTTTGAGCTCAAATCGAGAACTCGTTATTCTATTGAATACAGAGCTCAAGCGATGGCCGGAAATAGAAACACATCATTGAGTGTTTGATTTTGAGTCAAATTTTATTTTTTGATAGTTATTATTAAATTGTAGTAAATTATAACCATTTTACCTAAAGTGTGTTGAAAGTTGCGTGTAATATCACCATGATAATTCTTTATCTAACTACGATTTTGTGCTTAGTGTGCAAAATAAGCGCTAATTTATCTGATTTTATATCGGATTCAGTCAAACATTTCCCATCTATTTATGAAAACCCAAAGCTTTATAATATCGGCGCTGTTCTCAGTTCGGGAGAGAATATTCACGAATTTTCACAAGTTATTCAAATTTAATATTTATACCATGAATCATTCCATTCTCTATTAACATTTATTAACCAGTTTGTTTTTTTTTCAGGCAATTGAAAACATGAATACAAATCCAAGTTATGAACTAAAAGGTTTTAATTACAGTACCTCTAAGTATAATCTTGTATTAATTAAAGAAACTTAAAATTTAAAACTTTTAAAATAATAATCTTGAAAGAGATTGCAAATTTCAAAATTCAAATAATAAATTTTGTTCTAGTTAAATGTCATTCGAGTAGCTTTTTATAATAAAATTACAAAATTATTACAATTATTATTAAACTTATTAATTAAATTAGTAATGATTATTAAAACAAAAGCTAAGAATTTTCAAATAATTCGTAAAAATAATTACTAAATTTACATTTGATTTATTATTATTAATAATTTATTAATATATATTTGCATTGATAAAATTGAGTAATAAAGATTTTCATTTCAAAAGTATTTACCGGTAGTAAAAATCTGAACGTATTACTACGGTAGATTTAAAAATGACACATGCTAAAATGCACTACTTTGCAGATAAAATGACATTATATGCGGTAACGGTTCCGATGAACGCGAATCCGATCCGAACGGCACAAAGCGTTTGCGATAAACTGATATCTTCGCAGGTATTTGACGAACATTTAGACAACAATTGCTAACATTTACAACATTTATGTACTGATAGGTCTATGCGGTGATTGTCTCCCATCCCTCTAATGGCGAACAGTCTCCCTCTTCGGTTTCGTTCACTTGCGGTATAGCACTCTTCCAAACAATTAACTCATTAATCTATTTATTCATTAGTATTAATACAATGCTTTAATTTATAGGTTTTTACAGCATTCCAGGTTTGACTTTAAAAATTAAGTTCAAAAATTAACCATGCAGTAATCTTTCACAAACTTGCCTCTAATTCCAACAGTAATTGGTATATCAAATAGAGATAGCGCATTATCCAACAAAAATCTGCATGCTTCATTTATTAGAACAATGTAAATTGAGTAACACTAGTGGTATAGTCTAACCGATCGACTAACCCAACTATCTGTCCGTCAGAGCCCCGTATTCACATCAGGCGGACGTCTGGATTGAAATTCTAATTCGTCTCAAATACTTAAGCGTAGTATTCATTCACAGCTCCGACAGCGACGGAAGGACTACTTTAGGGCGGTTTCAGAATTTGGCTGATATTGCAAACAGTTATAGCACTGAATATATTCGCTTTGAGTGATTCGACACTAATTAGTCGTATTTTTGTGGAATTGCAGTCAAAGTCGAGTCGATCATAGAGTACGAGCCGGGGATCTCAAACATAGTGCAGGAATTGGATGACGCGAAGAACGAACTGTTCTGTCGGGTCTTCATATTGTATGCGAATGCAGAGGACGCCCGAAGTATATTCCAAGAAATCGATTCCCGAAATATGACTCAACCCGGGTATGTTTGGATCGTCTCCGAACAAGCACTGCAGGCGCCGAACCGGTATGTCGAAACTGGAAATCTACCTGTGCAGTATAACGTTCTCACAAACGTTTCCTTCACTGGCTTACAGACCAGATGGAGTACTTGCGCTAAGACTACACTCGGCCAACGAAAGCTCTATGATTCGCGACACAGTCCATGTGCTCACCAATGCCCTCAAGCAGATGTACGAACGGGAGAACATAACTGTGCCGCCGGCCGATTGCGGCAAAATTTCAATCAATAAGTGGGAATCGGGTCTCAAACTGCTCCGGTATATCAAGAATCAGACGTATACTGGAGTGACGGGAAGGATAGCTTTCGACGAGTTTGGAGACCGACTTCTAAGTGATTACGAAATCATCAATACTGTGAAGGACGGCAACGAACACATTGTCGGGAAGTACTCGTTCGCCAACACACATATGGAACTGAATTTAGACGAGAGTCGAGTCGTATGGCCCGGCAATGAGCGCTCGAAACCATTAGGTCGTACACTAACCATATTGAGCAATAGGATAGAGATTCTAGAAAGTAGCATGCTCATACTTGTTTATCTCATTTAAGGCTATATAATTCCCAAACATCTCAAAGTTGTGACTTTAGCCGAAAAGCCGTTCGTTTGGGTGAAGCCGGCCGACCAGAACGGAAAGTGCAAATCGGGTCAAATCCGGTGCCCAAAGTATAACTCAAGCGATGCGTTGTATTCAAACTACTGCTGCGAAGGCTATTGTATTGACTTATTGATTGAGTTGTCGGCGCGTCTTAACTTTACCTACGAGTTGGAACAGGTAGCTGATGGACAGTATGGTTCGTTTGAATTTGTGGACGGCTGGGATAAGCCTAAGAAGTGGGGTGGACTCGTAGGTCTGTCTATTAAGACATAGATATTAAATGCTTATTCAATAGTTATTAAAGTATTAATCAATATATAGGAGAACTGGTGTACAAAAGGGCTGATATGATCGCTGCGCCGCTAACTGCCAATCCTGACAGGTATTGATTGACTTAAGAGATAGAAATTGTTTAAATTGACTGAAAACTAAACCAATTTATTCGGAGTACCAGAAGTCTTGTCATCGATTTTTCAAAGCCATTCAAATACGAAGGCATTACTATTCTGCAGAAACGGCAGCCCCGGAAGGCAACCCTCGCCTCGTTTCTCCAGCCCTTTCAGAATACACTCTGGCTTTTGGGTTCGTTTTGACTCAAATGTCCGATTCTTGTTACCGGTCTATAATCGCTGGCTCTAGTGCTGGTTTCGGTGCATGTCGTGGCTCTGGCCCTCTACCTACTGGACCGTTTCAGCCCGTTTGGGGGCTTCAAGATGGCGAATGTGGTTCCGTCGGACGAAGGCGCGCTCAACCTGTCGAGTGCTATCTGGTTCTCGTGGGGCGTTCTCCTCAACAGTGGGATCGGCGAAAGTGAGACAATTAGCCATTTCTTCACTCATTTTATAACTAATCACTTGATTGTCTCGATTAGGAACGCCCCGGAGCTTCAGCGCCCGGGTGTTGGGCATGGTTTGGGCCGGATTTGCTATGATTGGTTGGTATTCACTTAAAACTGCATTGTTAATCATCTATAAACTTAGATTGCTCTATTCACTTCCCACTACAGTCGTCGCCTCATATACCGCCAATTTGGCCGCTTTTCTCGTTTGTAAGACATAAGACAAACATATGATTAAAGTTTCCGATGTCTTAACTCTTAGTATATAACTCATCAATATTTAGTAAATCCTCGATCAGATCACGCGGTTTCTGGTATTGAGGTATTAATATCCTCCTCAGATCTGCATTTGAAATTATTCTTGGTGAATTAAAGTTGTCACTTTGCACAGGACTCTCGTCTTCGCAATCCTACTGAAAGTTTTACGTTTGCGACAGTGAAGGGAAGTGCTGTCGATATGTTCTTCAGAAGTCAAGTACATCTCTTCAATGCCTACCGAACTATGGAAGAGACAAACAGACAGTCGCCCGAAGAGGCGATTGAATCACTCAAATCAGGTTCTCTTCAATATTTAAAAGCAACCAACATGTTTAATTGCTATTACTTTGTATTAAGGTGAGCTAGATGCTTTTATTTGGGATTCACCAAGACTTGAGTAAGAGCTAGACATTTGAGAAAATATTGCATGATAAACTAAGTTAATCGAACTTTACACAGGTATGAAGCGGCACAAGATTGCGAACTCGTTATATCTGGAGAATTGTTTGGTCGTTCCGGTTATGGAATTGGTTTACAGAAAAACAGGTAATTTTATACTTGATAATTATTTGTATTTATCACAATAAATATGTAAAAATTACTTCTGTGTAAACATTATAGCTATTTATTATAATATTTAAATCTGTATTCGTTTGTTGTCCTCCTATTGGGTAACGGCATCGCTCCTAACCGACAGAATATGTTAGTAATGGTCACAAACGGCAGTTCTTTGTGACTAACAAAAGAAAAAACGCACACAATATCCCTCTGCCAACCCTTTAGCACAATTTTTACCCCTTTCCTAAATAATTATTAAATTCGTCTTTTATACAGAAAATATACAAAACTTAACAATTGTTTTCAAAAAAAGTTTAATTTTATTCTGAAAAATGCAAATTTGGTATTACGGTAAATTTAAACAAGTTAGTTTATAGTTAGTGTTTAACATACCTTATTAATATGATTCTAGGGTACGATTATAACTTAAATTAAGGAACCGATAAATTAAGAATCTAGGAAATTTTGAGATAATAATCTAGTACAGCGCCCTCAAAGAATGAAGCCGAGCTTCTTTTATTAAAGTTTATTCGCAAAGACATTAATTTATACAGTATAAAAATTTGAGTAAAAAATGATTAAAATTTATTTACTCTTATTTAAAACTGT
>JAQIXC010002696.1:0-10333 GCA_034697605.1 Metabelba pulverosa
TTCTCTCTCTCTCTCTCTCTCTCTCTCCTCCCACTGCTCTCTCGATGCACTCACTCTATTTATATCGTTATTTAATTCATAAATTGATTTCTCCTTTTGCTGTCGACTCGAAAGACCAAAAACAACTATATGTCTCGATTATTATTTAACTATTTTCACTCGCAATCCATTAAAAATGTGTCACTTTTATAAACACAAACTACAAATTGTTGCCAAAAGTTCTGTCACTCTTTAAGCTTCGACCAACTTCGCCAATGTGCATTGTGAAATTTAAAATGCGTCTAAGCTATCGCTTCGACAGCTATTCCGATATTTTGATTAATCTATTGTCAAAACAAATTTTCACTTCAAAGACGCATCGATTTGCTGTATTGACGAACGTTTAGTAGGAAGATCGTTTTATTTTCCAATGCATCTTTATTGTAGAAAACAATTGGAATTTTTATATTCTGGGCTGTATTTTACCATGTTAGCAACGCAAAAATGCATTGTAATTATTGAGAGTTAATGATTATTATATTAATAATGATAATAACATTGATAATCAATCAGTTTTGAGAGTATAAGACGGAAACACAATTAATCAAATTCACTGCCAAACACAATGGGAGTCTTAAATATCTTGATAATACACTGTACTTAATAGATTTTGTTTTGTACCATGTACAATGTATTGGCGAATATAAACGAAGCGAAAACATTCATCAAATACTGTGTTAAACACTGCCGCCGAAAGCCTACTTCACTGCCGAACATAATCGCCACTCGATTTGCGTTCGCTTTCTATTCGCTGCCCGAAAGTCAGTCAACGATTCGTACGGTTCGAACGGTTCGGTAGCAAAACGTAACATATTTTTACAAAACATTTTCTTTAGGAAAACAAATAATAAACTGTTTATTTTTGCAAAAACACTTTTGTTTTTGTTTAGCTCAATAATTCTCGACCGATATATCCGCAAATGTTCGCAACTTCCCGGTAGCCCGGGTCAAATTGAAATTTATTCGTGCTAGATATAAACAAACATAAATCAATGCAAATTACATGTCGTCGACGTATCTACTCTTTTATTTATACCGAAAAGAATGGCGAAGTGAGTGAAGAAAAGTTTTTCTTTTATTTTTACTCTTTTTTCCGACTGTTGTTGTCTCTCGAAAAGTGTGGCGAAAAAAGTGTTCAATAATTCGCGGAAAATGAGAAAATCGATTCGATTTCTTACAAATTGTGATTCAACGCCAAAAGTGAATATAAATTGCGTTTTCGAGTCGAGTCGAGAGTTCACTCGGTTTTCACACCCGAACACGAGTGTGCACTGGAAATAATTTTTTAAAAAACAATCAAGTTTGCAGCGTTGCTCGTGCTTATTTAATTTATTATGAATTTGATATCCACATTTTTTTTTATTAAATACGCATTTTTCCCGTTTTATTAATAATTTATTAAATTTATATTTTTTTCAACACACGTGTCAGTAATGTATTTAGTTCTACATTTGTACTGTAGTTTGACAAATGAAATTACAGTGTTAAATTTTCAAGGATTATGTTTAAGAATGAGATGAGCTTAATTGTTTTAAATTGAAAAATATTTATAAAAATTCTCGATTATTAAGACAATAAATATTTTATGCAATAAATTTAATATTCAAGATAATCTTATAATAAATAAACTTGTGTAATTTATATAACTAAAACAATATAAAATTTTACTAGTTAATTATGAAATGTATATTTGAGTTATGTAAAATGTAAAAATAAACACAATTTTTATTTTGATATTTTTATCTCTTTGAATAAATTTAAATAGCAACCTTCGTTTGTAAACAACTATACAGTTTATGTTTTTGTTTTTCTATTATAATTATTTTAAATAACAATTTTTACATTGTACTATATCATATAACAACTGCTTTTGGCATTAAGATAAAAAAGTTGGTTGATAAAAAAGAATGGAAATATTTTTAAATGAGAATTTAAACCATTAGTGCTAGCTTTAGGTTAGACACGTGTTATGCCGTTTTGAACAAACATTTCACATTTATTGTTTTATTTATAAACAAAATAATTTATTTATTTTTAAATTGTAATAAATTAAGCTATTTTGCTATTTTAAGACTGCATAAAAATTAGATTTAATAATAATAATTTTAAAAATATATCATTAATACATAAAAAATAAAATTTTTAATATTACTTATATTGAAAAAAATATTTATTAACAAAATCTGTAGAAAATCAAATATGTTACAAATGTACTGTACAATAAAATGCAAAATAGTGTTTTCAGTTCTTAACTGTACGATAAATTTTTTTCAAAATTGTAAACTCAAATAAGATTTAAATTCTACATTAAGCATGCACCTTTGTGTGGTTAAATTTTGTAGCATATTTTACAATATACTAAATTGTTGGATTTTTTTTTGCCAACTTTAAATGGGTTCTTAAAATAAGCTTGTTACACACATAAATAAATAGTAATATGCAGTAAAACTGGCATAAATCATTCTAAATAATAATTTAAAATATTTTACTTATAAGTGTACATAAAAAATATACCACGCTTAAAATGTTAATAAAAGCAAAATTAAATAATTTGTAAAATTTTATGTATAAATAAAATTTAAATCCGTTTTATATGTAAAATAATATGATATACAATTTTATACAGTAAATATAATAACAGTAGACTTTAAGCCTGCACCAAGTACGCCAACTTTGAGCATGCATGTTTAATCATTTTTATCAACTTCAAATATTTGCTGATAAAGTAAAAAAATAAAATCGAAAATTGACTTATAGTTAATATTTTACTATTTTTACTATAACCCACGCAATAATGCTACTTTACATTAAAGTATTTTAGCTTTTTTTTATCAAGTATTATATAAGTTTAAAAATAGAAATAAAATACATCAAAAAAAATCTCCAAAACATGTATTTTTGCGCAAATATATTGCCATTTGTTTACGCATTGAGTTATTTCGCGAAAAAGCGGAAATAATGCTCAAAATAGCTGATGAGAAACTCCGTAATATAACCTAAAGTATACTGTCGCTTTTTCCCCAATTCTAATATGTATGAAAGAATTTATTACGAATTTTTCAATTTTAAAGCCTGACGTGAATTTCAAACGACGAGATTGTATTTTGCGCACGCTTATTTTTTGCACAGTATATTTACTTATTTTTATTGCTCGTTGTTTTAAAAGCTAAAAACAAACAATAAAAATATTTTCCACTAAATAATAGATGATATTTATTAAAATAAATTTAGACGTAATAAATTAATATTAATTCGCATAACTTACTCTATATTTTAATAAATTAGCGCATGCATAAATTTTAAAAAGGCTAAATTATTAATTGAGAGTTGGGTTAATTATTTACCAAAGATAGTAATTAACTTAGAATGTGTCAAAAACAAAAATTATTTATTTCGAATTAGAATTTATGCATAGTATTTTTGAGAAATACAATGCAAGTATTGGCAATAGTGATGGCAATAGTAGATTTGCATTTTATCATGTCTATTTTTAGGCGCAGATGATTGTGTGACCCGATTACTGACACTTGAGTTTTCGAATTAATAGAATTGATTTTTAAAATAAATACGAAAATTCTGGCCAACAGTTCGAAAAGTTTCTGATTAACTAAAAACACAGAATATTCTGTGTATTTGAATGCAGTTAATACATACGTATGGCTGATATATACAGTGTAGTCACGCAAATGTACTGTACATACAGTGTTTAAAACAATATATTTCGTGTTTCGCGGAAACAAATAATCGAAAACTCAAAACATATGCAAAATTCAATTTTCTAATGCTCTGAGAAATTTTGATTTAAACATGACAACTTTTATGTTGGTGTCGTGAATTAATTTAATTTATTTTTGTTTTGTATTCACATTTTTATTTGCTTGTAACAAAATGTTTTAACATAATAAAAATTTTAATAAACAGCAAATCTTATGCATATTAAAAATACTTATTAAAGTTAATTAGGCAATAAAAATTAGCAAAATATGTTTACACATATACTTTATAGCACGTGCAAGTACTTAATAATAATTACATTGAAAATTAAGAAGTGTGAAAACTTTAATCTTGAAAAAAAATAACAGTTAAGTAAAAGTAATCTTAAAAACAATTTTGCCCAGATTAACTTTAAACAGTTAAGATTTTAAATTTCAAAAACAAAACACAAAAATTATAACATTTTAAACTCAGTATAACATACTAACTGTAAACTGAATTAACAATATTTTATGTGGAAAACGAGATTACAAATACTTAGAATTTTCAAATTCAATTTTAGCAAGGTCTTTTTACTAATTAAAAAATAAGCTTTAATAAATAGTTTAAGACCTGGATCAATCAATCAAAGCAAAAAGTTAATCTGATAAAACTTGAAATGCAATTTTTATCTATTTAGAGCTCAAAATGATAGATAAATCGTGTCGATAGTATAGCTCGATTATTGTCAAATCTAGCTTGACAATAATTTACGGCATGGGGAGTTCGGCCAACTTTTCAACAAGAAAAAATATTTTACACAGATACAGTTCGATCTGGCGACAACGGCAGTAATTTATTATTTGTATCGCTGCGAAAAAACTACTTAAATCACTATTAAATATAATTGCTTGAGCTTGCTAAATGTATATAAATCGACGCTCGGCACTCGCACTTTTATACTTGGCACAAAATTTTCGCTCACTTGTAGTCATACATCACTGTCTGACAAATTAAAATTGTTTACTACGACTAACCTCAAGACCTCAAGAAGATTCGCAAATTGCTATACAGTATCAACTTCTAACATGTTCAATTTAGTGTATGAAAACATAACGTATTTCCGGAAATGTCTTTATAGACAGCAATAAAAAATAATAATAAAATTAATGTTGTTTATTTTTAGCAATATTTATTACTGTTTATTATGATTAAAAATTGTTGTTTTTTTTGTTATTAATTATAAATTATTCACAAAAAATTAACTTTGAATTTGGTGTCAACTAGAATAAACTTCAGCAAGATTAATTAGGTTGCATGTTTATCAGCAAATAAAGTCAATTAAGTTCTTTTTTGTTACTTTGTTTTGATTAATTTTAGCTAATTTTTGATACAGTTTTATCTGTTTAGTGCATTAATCGGCTCTTATTTAAGAAATGTAACATTTATACAGTATATAATTCAATATTATTCTTAATTATCGATTGATTTTACTAATTAGGTTATTTAGTACACTGTAAATCTGTGCAATAATTATGTAAAATAATGCTAGTTTTATCTTTTAACATTTGATTTGCTGATAACAGTGAGTAATGAACAAATTTTAATTTATTCTTTGCATTTTAAAAATTTATCATTTTTATTAGAAAGCAATTTTTCTAACTAAGCATATTGATATATTTTATTTTAATTCATTAATGTCATTTATTTCAATGAACTAAAAATAAATTTTTAATGTATACAAAATTATTAAACAATTGTTTACATCAATTAAAACATTACTTTAATATGTTCATTTGTATGAAAGTTTTATCGTCATGTTACATTAACAAAGTGTAGAATTTAAGACAACAATTAAGATGCCATTCTTGTATCTATTAAAACATAATTAAGAAAGTATTTCTTTAATAATTAATATGATCTTTCTTTATTAAGTAAAAGGTAGCATTATTTTGTTATTAATGCATATTATATGATTTATACTGTGTAATAAAAAATAAAGTTATTTCATCAGTAACTAGACAGTTTCGCAACCTCTTTGCATTTGTACATGCTTAATGCATAATAAGTAAATTATGGTTTCGATACAATGCATACATTTAATATGCATTAAATTTCTACCAAATAGTCATTAAAATAGTTGTTTGGATGCATATAGAATCTAGCATGGTTATATAATTAAGCATAATTGAACTTATATTGAATGTAAGGAAATATGTGCAAATAATGTATAGTATGTAAAGTTATTCATCACTTCACTCTCGCAATAGTAAATATTATTAATTTATTTAATAATATTTTTATAATAGTTTTGAAAACATATTAGAATAACTAGAAAGTTTTGACCAAAGTATCATAGTTAATTTCAGTTTAATAGTTTAAGTAGTTTAATAATTGATAAAAATATTTTCTTAGATTAAAAAATATGTACATGCAGATTTTTATTTAATTTACTATTGCGTACTAATTGTTATTAAATATTAATTTAAAAAATAAAATATAAAGCAATAAGCAAAAAAGTAACCATGTAATATTAGGTAGATTATTTTTTGTTACTCTGATACCTGTATAATATTTTAATTAAAATAAACATAACAATAGGCCTACGAGTAATGAAATTCTTGCTTTGTATAAATTTAAACCATGATTATCCGACGTATGGCTCAAACCAATTGCAAACAAATGATTTTCTAATGACTTTGTAATTGAAATTTGTTGCAAATATTTGTTTGTATACTCTCTGTACAAAGTTTCGACCTATTAAATAACTTTAACTTGAATAAATTGTACTGGGTAACTTACATTAGGCTGTTTCTAGCTCTTATGACATACAATATAGATTTTAACAGAATCATCATTATTAATTGCAAAATTTAAACTGTTAAATTTAATTAAAGTTTAGTCTAATTTTAAATAATTGATAAACACTTGTATTATATTATTTATTTATACTGTGTATAAGCATTTTATCAGTTAAATAAAAATTATGATTTAAAGAGCTATTCACATTTTTATGGATAGTTTAATCGCTATTAAACTACCGGTACTTTAATCTTTGCTTCATTTACTTACAGTAGATCATATAAAGTATCAATAACATTTAATGTTTAATGACTATACTGTACTAACAAGGGTATTTTTTAAATAAAAATTAACTTAAAATTAATATGTTAAATTCATTATTTAAATATTATAACAAACTCAAATAAAATTAATCTAACTTTAAATTAACTAGATACTCGTTTGCTAGATGAACCATTTTATAAATTATCATGTCTTAAATGGGTATCATAAAAAAACTCGATTTAGGCATGTACGAAATCAATATAACTAGGAAGCCACTTAAAATTTGATGATTGCAATTAAGGAAAAAAGCATGAAAATACTATTCACATTTATTTTTAAATAAAAAAAATATTCAATATTTAAATTTAAAAAACTATGATGCTAAAACTAATGCCAACAAATATAATTCAATAATAAAAAACTTTGCAATACTTATTATATTTTATACTTTGAATAATATTATATTTATAACTATTAGATATGTATATAACGCACGTAAAGCATATTTATGTAAAACCGCAACTCTAAATGTGCATGGTAATTTCTCTTTTCGCACAGATCACTGATGTGCTCCCGGCTCCGCGTGCACCGGAACCTCGTCGTCGCACTAATCATACACTCAATACTACTCGTAGTGATCAGTTTGCCACCACTTTTCAAGATATCTTCATATCAAGGAATTGTAGGCCAAGTTCACTGATTATCGCTGAAATTCAATCATGATAAAAAGACAATTTTTGATTTTACCCGCGTGCTAGGAATGGTTGTGTAAATTCGTGGTCTCACTCAAGCTGTATGCGGCGCTCGCCTGCATTAACTGGATGTTCATCGAAGGCCTTCTACTGCACAGTCGGATCACGATCTCCATCTTCCGAAAGGACGCGCCGTTTAAGCTCTACTACTGCGTCGGTTGGGGTAAGTCGACCAACCCGTCCGCTCACGGCTATTATTACAGTAATAATTAGTTATAACAAATAGCTCGATTCTATCAAGATTTATGTTTGAAAAATATTAAAAATTGAATATGATTATTTAATTATAATTACAAATAATGCATATTGTATTTACATAGTGATGGCTATTGTACAAAATATAGGAATTGCGAATTATTTGATTCACCATGCGCATATTTGTAAATTCGTTAAATATGAATTTTATAACTTATAATAGCAAAAAAAATTTGTAATGACTTATTATTAATAAGTTATTAATAATAAGTTTATTATAAACAATACAAATAGTGTTTGATTATAACACTGTTTGCTATATTGAGGTTCGTCATAACTAGGATAGACTGTTGCAGTACATTTGTCAACGATTGTATTTTTTCTCACACTTTCGGCGCTTTTATTTGGTGTGTTTGCAGTCGTTTCGACTAATTAATCGTTGACTCGATTTGTCACTAACTGTAAGTTTTTTTTACCGAAAAACCTATTCATTCGTATGTATTGTTTGCGTCGAAGGCTAGACATTCACAATAACGGCAATTGTTTTTCTGCGGTTTTCTCTGTCGCTCGAAGTTCAATGACATTCGTTTATTGCCGAAAATGGCCATTAAATTGCTAACCGGGTTAGACCGTAGGGCGCACTCGGGGATTGGGCTCCAACATGTTCTAGCTAGTAACTTTTATTTTTCAAACCAATTTCACTTTTATTGGATAGGAATAATTTAAGCTAAGCTAGTACTTCAGTTAAAATAGCTTTGTACATATATAGCTTTTTTCTAACAACTAAGTTAATAACTGTTTCTAGATTTGTCATGCTTATAAGATATTAAATGGTTATATAAAAGAGTTTTATTTCTAAATTTTGCATAGTTTTATTTTTTTCAAAATACATTATTATCTATTTTTAGATTATTGTAATAAATCAAAACTGCAAATAATGCCATGCTATATCATTTTAAATGCAATAATAAATATAATCTAGTAAATTAAGGAATAAATAATTTTTACCTTGTAGATTTTATGCCACTTTGTGAAAAATGAATATAAATTTTATTATTAGTGGCTATTGTTGCGGAATAAATCTCGTATAAGTTATTAGAATATAAAAACTAAATTAGCAAGATTAACAATGAATTAAAATAAACAAAATTTTAAATTGCATTTTTAAATTTATTAAACTTAATAACATAAATATTAGAGTATTAATAATAAAAGTAGTAAAGCATAATATAAAGAAATAACTTGATTTTTATTTATGGAAATAGGTTTTAAAATGTAGCAAAAAGCTACATAACAATTGATTAGATATTTCGATCAATTTTACGGTTATCTCTCGCATCTACTTATCACTCGAACTGAAAGCCATCGAACGAACGGCTCGTTTCTAACCATTACAGCCATTAAGTGAATAACTGCTTAATTCAGAAGCGCTTCTCAGCGAACAAAATGAGATTTTGAATGCATTTTATTAATCCACAGACGGCGAGCAATAATATCGCTATTGATTTATCTTCTTGTTTACCCCGGGCAAGCACTCGGGTCAGCCCTACCATCTCGGCACTACCTACAAGCGCTGGACTACTTGGCAGTAAAATGTTGACCAGAGCTACATCAGATTACAGCAAACAAAGAGCTAGCTAGAAAAACCTACCAATGAGTTAATATCTTGTTTGTACAGTAAATACAGTTCCAATCAATAATTAAGAAAAATTATTGCATTAAATATCATGAAAAAAAAATAATGTTTTACAATATCGAAAATTGCTAGCATGTAATATTTTTGCAACACAGCTACTAATCGACAAATTAATGTCGTTTTCGGTTCGATATGTACTGTATATCACGCCTACTGTCTCTTAATGTACAGTATATTAGAAAAACCTGCATTGTATTTCTCGGAGCGCCTATAGGGCCGGGGAGTGGGCATCGGGTGGATACTCGGCCCGTCGTGAGCGATGTGCTCGCGCTTCGACGACTTGTCTCAAACACATGAACTAACGTATAATTAAAAGACATTTATAATAATAGTCCGAAAGTCGTCGTTAAACCGAATTAATAACACATTTTTTGTATAAGAATACTGATGTCTAGTTTTTAAAAGTTCTTGAAGTCATTTAATTTGTTGTTTTTTTCTTTACTCTTATTATTATTTTTCTTGAATTGTATTTTTCGATCCGAAACGACGACAACGAGAGTCGCGGATAAGAATGAGAAGAAAAAACACTAATTCTTGTTATTCTTGTTCTCGTTCTCCGATTCAGTCATATCTCACTTGAAATAGAGAGCGAATGAGAGGGAAAGGGAGGCTGAGATGGGAGAGAGAAAGGGCTGTAGAAAATGTTTTTTGTATTTCATCTTATTTATTGATAAATGAAAATTACATTTCTCTGCTAACTGTGTCTAATGTCAATCCCTCGGCGTTTCTGATAAATGCTGTAAAAACTCTAAACTCTTTTATTACATATCTTTGTCTACTTTTTTCCGACTCTCTCTTAGCTCTCTCATACTCTCTCCTATTCTCCCCAACTCTATCCTAACCCTATCTCTCTCTCTCTCTCTTACTCTCTCTCTCTCTCTCTGACTCTCTC